>VCJA01001998.1:812-10927 GCA_024139275.1 Backusella macrospora
TGAATAAATATTATATGACGCAGATTATTATTAAAAGTCAATGTGAAATGCACATCAAAATAACAGTTATACTATGTGTATAGCAAATGAATCTATCTATGTATCTATGTATAGCTACCATTTACTCTTCTTTTCACATTTTATCTTTGTTTATGCGTATATACTCACTTATATAGGCCTATTACCAGTCACGTCTAATAACTTGGAGGTCGTTCTTATTTTGAAATAAAATCTGGCTGTGTAGATACGCGTTTAACAACTAAACCATTAAATTACTCGATCAGACAATATGAGATACTTCGTTTTATTTCTAAAACAACCTCAAGTAACCACTTATTTGATAAAATATACCAGTTAAAATCCCCCTCTTTTTTTTTTTTTTCCTTGTTCTTGATTAAAGAACCAGTTAGAGCACCCTCAGCGGGGCTGGCTATCTCTATTTTGATTTTTAAAATTTTGAGCGCCAAAATAACCAGTAAAAAAAAAACTCTTTGAAAAACACAACAGAACCACCTATTCTAGCTTCTTCTTCCTCTACAATCATTTCTTCCTACTGAATCAAAATAGTCATAAAAAGAGTGTGTGTGCAGCATCATCCATTTTCTTCAATAATTTGTTTTTTTCTTCATTATGAAAAAGAAACTCAATATCTTTTTTTTTTACTTGTAACCGCTGAGAGCCATTATTCTATTTCTACTTTAAATTCAAAATCGATAGAAATAGTTAATCCCTCTGGGAATGCTCTTACAAGTTACTACTTTCGCTAGACAAGTCCTAATCAGTAGAGCCTTTATAAAGTCACAAAGTATCAATCGTATACTCTCTCTTTCTCAGTATTATAGATGGTAGCACTAAACCAAGTCTTCAAAAAGTTGACTCTTGCCTATGTAACAATAAACATAAGCGGATGTTAAAATACAAAATATGAAAGACACAGGATATCTAAGATGGATTGGCAGCTGTTAAAATAGAAATATAATTAAAAATAATATAAATCACTCGATTCAAAAAATAAAGATTCTTTTTTTTTTGCAAATAAATAAACAATTCAGCTTAAAAATGCAATTACACTTTAGTTGAAGAAGGGGGGAAAAAAATCAGCTCAAGCATTAACAAAGTCACACGTGACGTCTTTCTTCAACCAGACGATCGAAAGGGACCCCCTCCACACTCTCAGACTTTTTTTTTTTTTTTTGTAACTTGTCAAAAAGGGTCAACTTCAAAAAAAATGTCATTACTCGCCAAGAGCCTTTTCACTTCAAAGATCAATTTAGGTTTAGCACCTGCTCGTTCATTAGTTGCCAGTCTTCACACCAGTGCATTTGCTTCTCAAGCAACCCCTGCAACCCCTCAATGGACTGCTGATTCCGTTCGTACAGGTGTCATTGCTAAAAAGAAGGGTATGACTTCTTTATGGAGTGAATCAGGTATTCGTATGCCAGTTACTATTTTACAGGTACATATATATCCTGGGAATGGAAAAAAAAGGGAAAAAGGGAAAACCAATTTGGTGATTTTAACATTATATATAGTTGGAGAATGTCATTGTTACTGATGTACGTACCGAGGAAAAACATGGTTATACTGCAGTACAAGTTGGTTGTACTGAAAAGAAAGAGAAGAGTGCACCAAAACCAATGATTGGACAATTTAAATCACTAGGTGTTGGACTTCGTCAGAAATTGTATGAATTTAAAGTTACAAAGGACGCTGTTTTACCCATCGGTACTGAATTGACAGCTGAGCACTTTGTCAATGGTCAATTTGTAGATGTTACAGCACCTTGGTAAGCAATTTTTTTTTCTATACATATATATGTGTGTGTGTTTTATGGAAATAAAAGAAAGAGGGAGAAATAATAAAGAGAGGAAAGAATACATTGTTTACTGACAGCATTTTCTTTCTTCTATATATTAATACATGTATATAAAAAGTATTGGTAAAGGTTTTGCTGGTGTAATGAAAAGATGGAATTTCAAAGGTCTCCCCGCCTCCCATGGTGTTTCTTTAACACATCGTTCCGGTGGTTCTACTGGTCAACGCAAGGTAAGAAAGAAATAAAGAAAGAGATGTATTTTAAGTGATCATAATGGTGAATTGATAAATAACTTATATCTGTAGTGGCCTAGTAAAGTTTTCAAGGGTAAGAAGATGGCTGGTCGTCTTGGTGGTGAAAGTGCCACAGTACAAAGCTTAAAGGTAGTCAAAGTTGATTCTGAGTTGAATGTACTTTATGTAAAGGGCTCCGTTCCTGGCTTTGATGATCAATTTGTTAAGATTAAGGATGCTGTCAAATTGCGTGGTGAGAAGTTATTCCCTAAAGAAGCTATCCCTCCTCCTTTCCCCACTGTGAATAAACAATAATTAATATAAAGTCATCATATATCGGTTTTCCCCCACTTTTCTTTTTCTTTTTCAAGAAAAATAAAATATAATATAATATATACATATAGAAAACAATTTTTATTTATCTAACAACTTTTTTATTTAATACATAAAGCATTGGGTGGAGAGGCAACTCCTTTTTCCTTATTTAAAGGTGCGCTTGTAAAAAAGAATGTATAAACCTTGTCTTTTTCACAATCTTCAGCCAATTTCTCCAAAAAGAACATCTCACCAATTGGCATACCCCATCCACCAAGGAACATGGCATCTATAATATAAACAAGAGGGAGAGAGGTTAGATTAAATATATATCACTCAAAATCCACACTTACGACATGAAGTATTCCAATCAGTAGGAGGAAAGGCCTCAAAAGGAAAATTATCCGAACCAACAGCAGCAAAGTGATGATTCCAAATCCATCTAAATGTATCATCACAAGCCTTTACACCAGCACATGTAGGGCTTTTAGGGTCCTTGATCATATCAATTACATTTTCACCATAGTTGAGATAAGCTTCCATCCAGCCAACACGTACCAACAAGATATCACCGTGCTCAAATTCGACACCTTGCTCAGTAGCAACCTGATCTAGTTCCTCAACAGTGATTTCGATTCTTTCAAATGGATCATATTCGGGTTTATGTTTTTTGGCCCATCTACCATAATCTAAAAGAACACCACGACCAGCAATACCTCTTCGGGCAGCATGATGGATACCCAGACGACAGTTGGATTCGGGTGTATTCAATAAAATCTCTTCAGCCTTCACACCATTATAAAACAAACCTGAAGAAAAGTGACAGACATGGCGGAGACCATCCCATTGTGAAGAGGATTGGGTGTTGAAGTTATCATAGACATCATCAAAGATTTTGTTGTCCTTACGACGAGACTCAACCCGGTGCTCTCCTGCAGATCGACCAAAGAGACCAGGGTCGGGCTTCTCAGCATTCCAATTTAGAGGGAAAATATCACCCTTAATAATACATTTGCTAGCCTGTAGTACGATATGGATGATAAAAAAAGGGGGGAAATTGAGTTGAGGAGTTTATATATAAGCCACTTCCACTTACATTAGCGACGCGTTCTTTTGTTAATAGATTTAATGTTCCAAGATTATCACCTTCTCCCCAAATACCCCATGCTGTCTTTGCAGGATATTTTGAATCGATAGGTAATTCATCAAAGCTAGGAATATGATCTTTGGCCATTTTATTATTATTATTATTATTATTTTGTAAATGAAAAGAAAGAAAAAAAAAATAGGGTTATTTATTTGTCTACTTATTTATTTACACTAAACTTTGGAACGTGAGAAGTAACTTTTCTCTTTCTGTTTATGGTAAGAAGAAATATTCTGGAAATTCTTCATCAGTAAAGAAAAACGAACATACACTCATTTTTCAGTTATATTAATAATATTTATAAAATAGTCGATTGATACAAGTTGGCTATCGGTTACATATATACGCAGAGTGCTTCTCTTTTCTTTTTTTTTAGGCTGGAAAAACTTTCTTACCTTTTTTTTTACTCACCATAATGAGTCCTTACTAAAATATAAAGCCTGTGTGAATCTTTGTATTTTTTTTTTTTTTGGTCACTGACTTTTTGGATGACGTTATATATTTTCAGACTTCATATACTAGTGTTATATAGATCAGTAATGAGATGCTCTCTTTAATATAGCTTTTATTATACATATACACGATATATCATTTTTAATATTGTCTTTATTTCAGAACAAACATTATTAAATCGAGATAGAGTTCCACTCGTCTCGTGAAACCGTTACACGATCTGTTTACTCAATACAAAGAATAGAAGTAAAAAAGTGAGTCAACATCAAGCAAACAAAACCCTATATGAAGATAGACAAAGAAAGAAAAAAGGCACTTTGTACTAAGCCTGTTTTAGACTTTTGGAATAAACATCACACTATGCTCTTCTTCGTGTTTAAACTCCGATCCCTCTGTATGCAAAAAAAAACACTGTTTTGACTTTGGCACTAGTTATTTCTCGTAGTATCGTGTTTTAAGATATAACGAAGAAGGAAATTTTATATACTGAAAAATAAACAATAGACTTAATGCATCAACAGTTATTTATATCGAATCTGGAATATAATAAATCAAAGGAAAAGTATACCTTTACACTCTGTGTATAAAGCAAATACGATAATAATAAAAACTTATATACACTTTACATGTTTTTTATTGAATTAATAAAAATAAAAAAATAAAATTGGTCATAAAGACACATTTTTCTGGGATCCATACTGTGCTCTTAAAGAAAATGAGAAAAAGACTCAAATTATTGAGAAAAAAAAAATCAAAAATGAATGATAAAACCATTAGGCACAAGTGAAAATACTTGAAAGTTTATCTTTTGATACTTCGACAAAGATATTATTTGATAATATATAATCGTTTTGATGCTCAGAAATGACTTGAAAGTAGTTTTTCATTCAAAATCATTTGAGTTGACACTTGTAAATTGTTCAAAATAGCATAAAAGAGCGAGATACATAAATCAAAAATAAGCGAAAACAAAACATCATATATAACATTAGCAATCCATGTATCAAAATAAGATTCTTAATACGTGTTGAATTTGTGTGGTTTTCTACTCATAAAATTTCGCTCGAAAAAATCAAATTTGTATTTGAAAACCACTTTGAATATCTGTATTCTGCCTTGGTCCTCAACTACGTAATAGCTATGTCTATTCTGATACAACCAGTGATTTTTTTTCTTAGTCCCCCTGCGTTTCTAAATGATTCTATCACTCTTTCTCATTCATTATTTTTTATTCCTCAAAATAATTATCATTTTTCTTCTCGATTTTTTGAAAATAAACAGCAACACTATCCAAAATAAACAATACCGTTTTCCCATATAGACAATGAAGCCTATCATTTATTCGAGACATGCCCATTTAAGGAAATGAAAGATCTACAAAGTATATGTTTCATCTGCCCCTCCTGCCCCTTTATAAAAAGATTAAATAAGGGATTTATTTAATTAAAACGTAATATAAATACAGCATCAACTAGAGCTTGCGATTGCATCTAGATAATTAGGGTAACAGCTTTGTGTCAAAGCAAAATCTAAAATAATAAAAAAGCATACGTGTTTATTTTTATTATTTTGTTACATGTGTTGTACATAAATGAATAAATTACTTACCGAAATTAATATTTGGATCACAATTACATTTAGATCGGTACTTTTCTTCAGTAGGACAGTGAATAAGTGTTGTATGCCTATACCCAATGTCATTAAAGAAATGAAACTCGTCCTTTTTTAACAAGAGAGAGGCAGCAATTGAATGAACAGGTGCATCACCCCATCTATTTTTATTTTTTGTTGTTGTTATTGATGCTTATCAGTAGTTGTTATACGTATAGAGAGAAACCCCCATCATATCTTTCTCTCTCTCTCTCTCTCTCTTGTTTTCTTTACCTTTCATAATAAAAGCCACCAGATCTATCAAGGTAATCAAACAGTTCAAGATAAGCCTTTGATCTCCATAATGACAGGTCACCAATTTCGAAATTAGACCAAAAATGACATGTATTATAAGTTATTCCCTTGTCATTTGTTACAAAATGCATCAGATTATCTTTTGGTATTGATTGCGTAATTTCCGGATGATCTTTTTTAAATTGATTCACAGTATCCCATAAGCTTGGTACTGACTCGATATGCTCTTTATAGGCAATAGTAAATCCTATTTTATAGATAAAAGAAGTAAGACATTTCCATTACTTAAATTTACTTGTTTATTAAATAATAGATGGACGTAATATTTGTTTACCATATTTTTTCTTGTTTTCTTTCATGTATTTAAATACGTCATAATCTATCTTGCAATAATAATCTACAAAAGGTTCTAATCTCCAATAATATTCATATTCATCTAATAAAGGATGTCTAAAAAAGTAACCACTTTGGAATCTATATACACCAGTTGGTTAAACAGATAAGAATATATATAAGCATGTAGCTACAAGTTTTATTATCTATTTTATTATATATACCTGCACATGTGTCTATAGGATTCACTTAGAGCATACGGAACACCTTGTTTATTTAATTCCAACCTCTTCTCAGCTGCCATTGTCTGATTGATAAAAGATGGGTAACCCCACATTGGCGCATTGACCAAGCCAAATTTGACAGTAGCATGTGTGACAGAACTTACGCTCTGTTTGAAATCGTCTGTGAACTCTTCGTTGTTTAAAAAGACATATGGGTATTCATGATCTTTATTAAAGGTATCTTCTATTTGGGTTATGGTAGATAAGATACCATCAAGTTCATTATTACGGATGAGAATAACGAAACATGCTTTGACTCTATCAAACTGTTTTGTCCTATTTGAAGTAGCAGCTGAATAAGGTGTACCAAAGATAAAATAAGTAACGAGTAAAGTAAAAATAGCTAGAGAAAGAGCAAGTATTCTCTTACTCAACATAATGATATGATATAAAATGAAAATAAATAAAGGTATATATATATATAATCAGGTATATAGATAGAGAGAAGTGAGGGAAGAGAAAGATAGTAAAGAAAGACGAGTAAAGCTAATAAAAAACTGCATTTTTTTTTTATAAAAAATAATTATGTGTGACTATTATATTTTGGTACATCAAATGATAAATATATTTTATGCTGCTCAAGTATACAGCTTTATGAATAAACAATAGTAAACATAATATGGTAAATAATTAGAGGCACCTTCCAATGTTATTATTATCACCACCGTCACTGTGATTGATCACTTTATAGAAGCGGTTAATACTGAGGAATTAAAAGTTTCTTTGACCTTCTGCTGCGTCAACAAACTCCGCTTAAGTGCACTTTTCTTTTTTTTTTCATTAAAAAAGGTGACCCTCTTTTTATCAGCTTTATTATCTTAGTTCTTTCTCTCTCTCTCTCTCTCTCTCTCTCTCTCCCTGTTTCATTTGTGCTCTGTTTTCTTTTTTTTTATATTATAAAAATTAGGAGTGATTAATGTCATACGACACAAAGAGACAGCAATGGGGTGTAGAACCGCCGATTTCAATAAAATCACCAACCGAATATGAAAAGGCATTAACTGAAAACCTTATAAAGACTATACATCAATATGGTCTCTTTGAAAGTAACGAGGAAGCGCAAAAAAGGTTTGTTTTTGTTTTTATAATTATTTTATTTTATACATTGGCATCGTTTTCCCCTTCTTTAGTATATAACCGTAATAGTAACATAAATACCTTCTATTATACACATCATGTCTTTTTTATAGAACAGTTGTTTTGGGTAAATTAGATAAAATGGTCAAAGAATTCGTTTATCGCGTCTGTAAACAAAAAGGCCTTGAAGAAACTGTAGCAAAAGAAGCAGGTGGAAAGATATTTACTTTTGGTAGTTATAGACTTGGCGTTCATAGTGCAGGTAATGAAGAAGAAGAAAAAAAAAGGAAGAAGAAAGGATTATTATCTTGCAAGATCTAAACTTTGATCATGTTTTTTTTTAAAAAATGATTTAGGTGCTGACATTGACACGTTGTGTGTATTACCAAAGTATGTTGAAAGAGAACATTTTTTTACTTTGATGTATACTATGCTTTCAGAAAGACCTGAAGTAACAGAACTCACTGTAAGTTTTTTTTGTTGTTGTTACTATTGTTACTAGCAAATGTAATAAAGCCCCCTCCCCTCCCCTCTCCCCCCTCCCCGTGTCATACTTTTAATTTTTTTTCATTTTTATTTTTATTTTTCTTTACTTATGCTATAGTCAGTTGTAGATGCATATGTACCAGTAATAAGAATGCATTTTTCTGGTATTCCTGTAAGTAAGTGAATTGAAGAGATTGGAACACAATTTTTACTCATCATCATCATCATCATCACAATCATCGCCATCGTCATTATTTTTTCTCTTTCATCTATAAAACAAACAAACAAAAAACCTCTCTCTTTCTCTTTCTCTCTCTCCCCTCCATGTAGATTGATTTTGTATGTGCTCAATTATCACTTCCATCAGTACCTAACGATCTTGATCTTTCAAATAACAATCTTCTCATTGGCCTTGATGAACGTTGTATACGAAGTTTGAACGGTTCACGTGTTACAGATGAAATTTTACGATTAGTACCTAGCGTACCTGTTTTTCGGATGGCTCTAAGGGCAATTAAATTGTGGGCAAAGAAAAGAGCGATTTATTCCAACATTATGGGTTTTTTAGGAGGTGTCGCTTGGGCCATGTTGGTTGCTAAAATTTGTCAGGATTATCCAAATGCTTGTGCGGCTAAAATCGTCACACATTTTTTTAGAATCATGCATCAATGGGAATGGCCAAAACCGATCCTTTTGAAACCAAGGGAAAATGGTCCGTTACAGGTTAGACAGTGGGATCCAGATGTAAGTGACTAAAAAAAAAAAAAAAGACAGTAGAAAGATAGAAATGTCAGAACAATGAGGGAGGGAGGGGTTTCTTAAAGAAAGAAGGGAAACGCTTATCAATATTATTATTATTATTATTTGTTATGTATATATAAATTATAGCTATACCCTCCTGATAAAAGCCATCGTATGCCAATCATCACCCCAGCTTATCCATCCATGTGCGCCACACACAACGTAACAGATTCAACACGTAATATTATGCTAAAAGAGTTTGGACGTACAGCCGAGATCGCGGACGGGATATTAATAGGACTACATACGTGGGAGGACTTGTTTACAGATAGTGATTTTTTTCAAGCCTATAGTAATTATCTTCAAATTGTTGCCTGTTCACTTTCATCGGAAACACAATTAAAATGGTCTGGTCTAGTGGAATCACGTCTAAGACAGCTCGTGCTCAGGTTAGAACTGGATGAATCGCTAAATCTAGTGCATCCGTATATAAAAGGCATTGAGCAGATCCAGTATTGTCTAAACAATGGTGAGATTTTTGATGCTTCTCATGGAATTTATATAAAGGATAGATTGTTTTATATACAACCCAATGAAACTGTTCAGGATCATTATCAACAGATGCACTTGGTAATGGATGAGGAGGAAAAAAAACACCTTAGACCGCTTTATATCACTACTTTTTATATCGGACTAAAACTTGTTCCCAAATCAAGGCGTCATCAGTCTCTAACAAGTTCTAACAAATTGAACCTGGTCTGGCCGACACAGGAATTCTTAAAATCTGCGCGTAGTTGGGATAAATATGTCGTGGATGTAATGAGTATTAATATAGAAAAACTAAAGGGTTCCATGTTACCTGTAGAGCTGGCAGGGGAAAATAGACAAGCAAAAGGGCCACAGGTTCCAGAGGTAAAATAATAACAATAATAAAAATAACAAATTAAATAATAAAATTGAATTCAACTGCATAATATATTGATTGTTATTTTGGTACTCCAACTGCCATTCCTTTTTTTTTTTCTTTATGTTTTATTATTCAAAAAGTATTATCCAGCGAATAACACATCACCTGAAGAAAAAAAACAACAGCAGCGCCAGTGACATATAACAATGTTGGAGCCGGTGTTTCAGACAAATATAATTAACTTGTCTAGTCTTCTCTTTCTTCTTTTTTCTTTTCTTCTTCACTCTCCCAGATGACTCGCCTATATATATAAAAGAAATACACATATAAAAAAACAACCTCGCATAAACACTCTTCTAAAAAATTACAAAAAAATATATAATTATATACAACACCACCAAAAAAAAAAAAAAAAAAA
>VCJA01002030.1:9773-20829 GCA_024139275.1 Backusella macrospora
GTTTATTGAGCAATCTAAATTTTAGTCTACATATTTTTCAAGAGTAAAATCTATTCTATTGGACCGTTATGACCAGTAATATCTTGTTACTTCTTTTTTTGTATAACTTTCCGAGTGCTGTATAGAAAGTAGACTCTTATACTGAAGTGTCAGAGATGAAGTAATCGGGTCATTTATTTGTTTTTGTTTTTTAATCAACGGTAAAAACAATAAAATAGGAATATTGAAATGTTTTTCATCACCTTTTTTTTATTTTAGCTATATCTACTTGGCTGATGTACTTTTATTCTGGATTCGATATATCTTGACTCGAGTCTAAATATAATCTTTCTTTTTCTTGAAATATTATAGAAACAGGATATGTATACTCCAAGTGAATTAGTAGTTCTCCATAGTGGAAGGCTTTAGTTAAATATAAAACAACTTGGAAGCGTGATCAAATGAAGACTAATTTGATATCATCTTTGTAAATCACAAAATATCCAATCTATCTAAAAGATATTAAAATTATTCCGTTTTGAAATATACTGTTGTTTGAAGGTGTGAATTTATCTGGCTTTGTTCAGAAATAACGTTCGGACTACTGTCTATTTCTCCTTAAGCTTAGTTATTGGAACAAGTATACAATATTAAGCCATAATTACACTGTCTATTTAGAAATATGTAGATCTATTTATTTATTTCTTTTTTGTAAAAATAATAATAATAGAGAATGGCTATTTGAGCACCACTAAAGAAATGTAAACATGAGTTACTATAAGAAGCAATGAAATGAATTCAACAACCAATCAAAAAGTGAAGAAGAGATGAATGTTATAAATAAGGGACGAAGTTCTATCAAAACAATAAAGTTGATCAAAATTACGAAATGTCGTTATTCTTCTTAACCCCTCTCCCTTTGGGCAAAGGCTCAATTGGATTTAATACAATTTCATGGTTGCAAAGTTAAAAAAAAAAAATCAAATCAAGTACTATCGATAATTAGTTTCCACTTATTTTTCCTTTTGTCCAACCCAGAGGTTTCCCTATAAATATAAGAAGATGGAAAGCAGGAAATTTTTAGTTTTAATATGCGACCTTCCAAACTTGGAGAGCTTTTGCCACTTTTAATTTTATTAAAGAGAAAACCCCCACTTTTTAGACTGTACAGTGTTAAAAGATTTACCATTGAATCTTTCGCACTTACCTATTAAATAATGTTAAATCTAAACTTTTTATTAACAAAAAAAAAATTGTAAATATGTCAAATATTATAGTTTAAAAATAAAATTAATTTTACTTTTAATAGAAATATAAAGAAAGATACCCTAAGTGAAACCATTAAAACTACTTTGATAAGCCGTTCCAACTAGGTTTAATCTTTATATATATATATATATTTTAACTTGTAAGAATATAAAATGAACAAAAGTAACAGGTTGGGAAAGGCGATAGCTTTTCTTTTTTTCCTTCTCTTTAAAAAATGGAACAATATTTTGATGAAAAGGATAGAAATGACAATGATATTGATTTTTCAGAAGGAGAAACACAAACAACACTTAATGAATCTGAAATAGAAGATGATTATATCAAACCACCTGATGGCGGTAAAGGATGGCTAATTCATTTGTTGTAAGTCTAGAACTTTCTTTTTACCTTTTAATCAAACTTCTCTGACTTTATATACACAAATAAATCAACGATGGGGTATGTTTACAATATAAGTGAGATTTTTTTTTTTTTTGGTTTGTATGTCTACATTGTATTAAAGGAAAAAATAAACTTTTATAGCTTTAGTTATAACTACAGTTGAGGTGTATTTTTAAACTACTATGAAACACATGTTTACATTGGAGAAATGAGAAAGTTATCTTGGATTGGATCTATATGTGTTTCTATCTTTTTTATTTTTGGTCCTGTTAATCAGCTGGTAATCAAGAAAATGGGCTAAAAATACATGCTGGCAACCGGTACTGTTATGTGCTCCACAGCTTTAATCTTGGCAAGTTTTGCAAGTCAGGTAAGTCCAGGATAACTTGAGATGTAGTAGACATTTATTCTCAATATATAGGTTTGGCATGTATTTTTAACTCAAGTCTTCATGTTTAGTCTTGGTGTATTTTTTATTGTATTTCCCTGTATAAGTGTACCCCAACAATAGTTTTCCGAACGTAGAGGACCGATAGCTGGATTGGCGTTTTACGGATCAGGTATTGGTGGTCTTGTGATTTCCAATGTTGCCATGGCCATTATAAATAGCCATTTAGGCTATCGTTGGGCACCTCGTATTATCGGTATTGTTTTATTTGCATTACTTTCTTTTGTTACTTGTTTCGTATGTCTTTTTGGTGATGTTAGAAGGACGGGTGGTCTTGGGAAAATGGTTGGTTGGTATTTGCTCAAGAATCCAATGTTCACCATCATGTTATTTCATGGTTTGATCGCCACTTTTGGATATATGGTAAACAAAATTTTAGATACAACTTATTAATTCAATTAACTTATATACGCTTTTGTTTTAAAAGACTCCTTTCTTCCTGTTATCTTGTAATAACCATTATCATTATTCTTATTCTTTACCATATATTTAATCAAACTTATATTTAAATTTGAATAGCTCACGCAAATGCTCTTAATTTGGACCCTTGGGTTGGTACCAACATTTCTGCTATTATGTCAGCAGTCAATGCGGTTTCCCGTGTGTTTACAGGTTATTTGGGCGACAAATTTGGTAGATCCAATAGTTTATTTTTATGTACTTTTATATGTGGTGCATGTTGCTTTTCCATTTAGATAAATGTACACAACGAGGCTACATTCTGGGTATTTGCCGTCCTTTATGGTTTCTTTGGTAGTGGATACGTCGCCCTCTTCCCTGCAGTTCAGTCTCAGGTTGTCAGTCTGGAAAATATTTCTTCAGTCATTGGTGATTAATCACGGTTAAGTGCAAACAAAAAAATGAAATGTATAAATAAACTGGGAAGTAAATTCAAACTGAAGAAATCTCTTCTTTCTCTTTATTAACGAGTATTTATACAAAGATCATAAATAGTATGACAAAAAGATTTGTTTGTTGTTGTTGTTATTATCCTGAATATAATATTGTATTCATGTATAGAATGATTGTAAGTGAGTATATAGCAATTTGTAAGTCTAATATAGCTTGTATAAATCACATAACATTTATCAAAGTATAGCCCAAGTGGAGATTAAAAAAAAAATAAGTCATTGCCAAGCATCTGTCATAATGGAGTTAAATAAAAAAAAAAATGGTAAAAAGTAACGGAATAACCAGGATTTCCCATACTACCTGGCTTTTACTTGTGTTTATCTGTTATTGTAGCATGAATCTATCTTAATAATGATATTTGTTTTGATCGGCTAAACCACACTTTTGGTAAAAATGTATCACAAATTTCCTTTTATATTGTTTATTAACCGTTGGCCGTTATTCTCCTCCAATAAAAAATAACTAAAAAATCTGGGAAACTAAGTTATGAACAGCGTAACGTTGCAGGTCAAGGCTTTCTTAAATATAGTTGTATGAAGTTAAAAAAAAAAGTAGAATATATAAATAAACTCGTATTTTTTGTTCTTTCTCTCCCATACCTTAATTGTTTAGTTTTAAACTTTCTCTTATTCAAATAATACATTAACAATGATTGCCGAAGCAATTGCATTACTTATTTTGCCAGCAACTGGCATTTATTTTCTTTATGGCGCTTACAGTACCACCTTCAAGCTATTTCAAAATTTACAAACTAGTACTGCGGATAATTGTGTCGAGATAAAAACTCCAATTTCACTCCGTCTTGTTACTGGATCTATACCGGATTGGCTTAATGGTGTCATGTATCGTGTTGGTAAAGTAATCAAAAAGAAAGTACATAATAATACTACATAACTAAATTAATATGCGTATTTAGGATCTGGTATTTTCCAAATTCCTCAAATTGATGGTTCAACATTTGTTATTCGTCATGCTTTTGATGGTTTGCCAGTAGCTCATCGTTTTGAGATTTCTGGAGACAAACAATCTGTCATGTATAACTCTCGAATGTTAGCTGACAAAGTGGCGGACGATATCAAAAACAAACGTTACAATGGTATCGTTTTCTTTGGCAATATACTTGATGTATCTTTTTTCGGATGGCTTTTCCATTTATTAACAAGATTCCATGCTGTTTTTATCGCAAAAAAGCGCCCGAGTACAGAACCAGACTCTCAAAGAGTTGGTGTAACTATTACCCCCAGCTTCCCGATACCGGTTCAACAAAAGCAATCTGAGAATGTATTGGTTACAAAGACTGATAGAAACTCACTCCAAAAGATTAATTCAATTTCTTTAGGTAAGAGCACCTTGATATATATATATATATATTTCTTTATACATGTTTCTTACATATATTTCTTTTTAACACATAGAGCCTGAATCTGTTTTCAACTATTCCAAGTTTGATAAATCTCTCAAGGGAGAATTTAGTGCTGCACATCATCAAGTGGATCTTAAGACTGGTGAAATCTTCAACTTTGTTGGTACCTTTCACCCTCAAACAACTATTAAAGTATTCTCAGTTACTCAATCTGGCGAGGCAACTATTTTATCAAAAATCACACATCGCTTAGACAAAGAAAAAACGCCCGTTCAAATCCCTTATATCCATTCACTCTGGCTCACTGAAAACTATGTAATCATTCCTGAATTTCCTCTTTACTATGCTAACAAGAGTATTAATGCTCTTGTTCATGGAAGTGCTCTTTCAGCTATGAAATGGGATGGTAGTAAGCCTACATACATGCATGTTGTTCGTAGAAAGTTGGATTTCCCTGGTCAAGACGGTCTTATTGCTTCAATCCCTGTTCCCAGCTTTTATGCGTTCCATACCGTAAACGCCTTTGAATCCATTAATGAGAATGGTGACACTATGTTAAACTTGGACTGCTGTGCATTTGCTGATGGTAACATTATTTACGAGGTTCACTCACTTTTCACTTCTCCCGAAAAGAATATTATTAAGCCACAAATCCAGGAAAAATCTCTTAATGGTATTCGTGTTCCCGAAACAAAGTTGATGGATTTCGGAGATCTTCGCCGTTATACTTTAAATTTGTCTCAAAAATCAGTCAAGGATGTCGCTACGCTAGTCCCTAATATGGAATTTCCCCGATTCAATCAAGACCTTTTGTTTCAAAATTACAGCTTTATTTACGGTAATCAAATTATATATAAATCAGGAACGAGTAGCTCTGGTGTTGGAGGTATTGGTTTGGTAAAGGTGGATCTTAAAAATGATAAAACATTAATCTATCAGAAAGAAGACTATTTCTTCTCGGAGCCTGTGTTTGTTAAACGTTCATCTGAATCTGAAGATGATGGTGTACTTTTAACACTTGGAAATACTAATGGTTGCTGTTACCTTTTTATCATTGATGCTGTTACCATGAAGGAACTGGCTTGCTTTGCTATTGGTGAATTTACGGCTTCTACTTTCCATGGTTCCTATGTTGATTATGAGTTTACTCCTATCACTGTAAACTAGAAAAAAGAAAAAGAAATGGAAATGGAATGAGAAATAATGTACTTTGGATTTATTTATTTGTTTTTTAAAAAAGAGAGACCAAGTTATTCTTGGGGATTTTACTAAAATGAATGTTAAAAATATAATGTATTGTTTTATTTCTGTAATTATTGTTAATGTAAAGTATTCAATAGTATGTTATCTTTACATATATACATAAAGCCTATATAAAAAAATTGAATAAACCAGTATTTAAAAATAAATTATATAAAATCTTTTAACTGCCAAGCTATTTTTAATTATTTATTTTTTAGAATTTTACCCTGCAATCACACAAACCGAGGGTAGATCTATATAGGTTTGTGCTATGGAATATCGATCTTGTATAACAGAAAAATTTAATCCCATTTCAAGTTTTCCGAGAGAGGGTCTATCTAAATTTAGATATATATGTAGAAAATGCCTTTGACCGATTATGGGGACACTAGTCGCGTTAATTTATTTAAGGTTTATACTTTTGTTCACATTTATCTTGATTTTTTTAAAAATAGCATACCCCTCCTTTCATAAATTCAAATAAAAGAGAGAAGTTTACTTTATTTTTTAAAGATTCAAATCTATTCGTTCTGATTATAAAATTTCATATAACCCTTCGTTAAATACGTTTTTGAAACTTCAAATGTTGCTCTTACATTTTAAGAGATGCAGTACGGCTGGTAACTGTCAGTTTGGGCAAAGATGATTATCACTTTCGAAAAAATCATATTCTCCATTCTCAAATCACAATATCCACTCTATCAACTATAATTGTCGATTTCAAATACACACGCACACTGGTAGGCTGTTGTTAATTTAGACGAGTGGATTCTTTCACTTTTGCTATGTAGTGATTTGAATTTTTTTCACATTTGATAAAGCCCTATTCGTATTTTCGACTTAGCGACATTTATTTTCCCCCCCAAAAGTGACAATATTTACTAACCGCTCTGAATACTTGAATTCAACTGCCAAACAGTGTTTCTTGAAGCTTATAACAAATATACTTTAACAAATAGAAATAAATTTCTACCAAAATACCTCTTAATAAAGAAAGAAAGAACGAAAGAAAAACTATGTTTTCAGAATATAAAATTCTCCTTCTAATTCACAAATGAATAAATGTAAATAATATTGAGGATAATATTGTATATAATTTATGAATTTATTAGCGTAATTAAAAATTTAGGTCATTAATATAATAATAGTTGAATTTAGTTAACGTTTATCGGTGTAAAATCATAGTCAACAAAGGATCCATGGAGGGTAAAAGTCTTAAATTTACCAATGGCAAAGCAGGCAAGTTCTATCATTCTGGCTGCATCGACAATGACAATATAACAGCAATCTGCTGTATTTCCAAGTGTCAGAAGTACGCCATCGTCTTCAGCTTCAGAGGATCTTTGTACAAAAATCGGTTCCGAAAAGGTATATCCTTCCTTTTCAAATGTCATAACTGAGTAATCTTTATCTCTCAAATTTACTTTTATCAGTTTAGTTTCTTCTTTATCTGAGATAAATTGTGCACCATAGACATATGAGTATTCCTTAAATAAATACTCTTGGTTAAATCGAGGAAATTCCATGTTTTCTACAATATTATAAATAGCCTCTTGTTTTTTCTTTGACAAATTTAAGCAGTAGCGTCGTAATTCAGGATACTGTTCTTGTTTTCCAGAAGAAACATTCAATCCTTTATGACTCTTTGCATTATTCTTTTCCTTAATAATATCATTTTTAGGATCTGAGTTAAGTGTATCGACATTAAAAATAATATCACCACTTTTATAAGCACAACAGTCCAAGTTTAAAATAGTTTCGCCTTTCTCGTTTAAAGATTCAAAAGCGTTAGCGGTATGGAACTCAAAAAATCCAGGAACAGGAATAGATGCTACAAGACCGTCTTGGTCTGGGGAATTCAGTTTTCTACGGACTACATGCATATAAGTTGGTCTGTTATTATCCCATGACAAGCTAGAAAGGACAGAACCATGGATCATAATACCAAGTCCAGTGCCTGAAATGGCAAGTGGGAATTCAGGTATAATAACATAATTTTCAGTAAGCCAAAAAGAGTGTATATAAGGAAGTTGAATTGGGGATTT
Source organism: Backusella macrospora (assembly GCA_024139275.1). Classification (NCBI taxonomy): domain Eukaryota; kingdom Fungi; phylum Mucoromycota; class Mucoromycetes; order Mucorales; family Backusellaceae; genus Backusella; species Backusella macrospora. Next base: position 17,413 of record VCJA01002030.1, read on the forward strand.
ATCTTTATCAAGACGATGCGTTATTCTCGACAAAAGGGTGGTTTCACCAGAGGGAGTTATTGAAAAGACGTTTATGGCGGGTTTGGGCATGATGTCACCAGTAAAATTATAGATTTCCCCTGTTCTAAGATCAGTTTGATGATGGGCAGCACTAAAAGGTCCAGTCATTTTGGAGTCGTAGCTAGTATAATTGAATCCATGCTCAGGCTCTATATAAATTCATTTGGAGAATGAGTCAAGTTAATCATAAGTATATTATTTTGGAGATGTTTGGTGTATATAACATGGCTTACCCAAAGTGGTCGGATTTATCTTTTGGAGTATATTTGCATCCGTTTTAGCAACGACTACTTCTTCTTTACTAGATTTAGAGTATTTTTTTGGCATAGGGAAATTTGGAGTAATCGTTACTGCCGCATTATGAGCATCTGGTCTAGGATCCTTTGGCTCCTTTGCAAATGTAGTTGAAAGTCTTGTAAAGAATTGATTCATCCATGAGGTAAAGTTCACTTCATTAACATGTGCAAAATAAATCAATCCTTTATAACGCTTCTGTTTAATATCGGAAACAATGCCATCGGCTAAACAACGGGAGTTATATTTTATTGATTGTGTCTTTCCAGAAATTTCAAATCGATGAGCCACAGGCAGGCCATCAAAAGCGTGGCGGATAACATACGTTGTGCCACCTTCTTGAGGTATCTGGAAAATTCCAGGACCTAAATAAGTTTTTTTTTATGGAGTTAGTCTTATTCCTTTACAAACATTATGTGATAATATTTAGCTTTTTTTTTAAAAAAAAAAAAATAGCTTACCAATGCGATACATAATACCGTTTATCCAATCAGGTACATTACCAGATACTTTTTGAAGCATAATTGGATCTCTGATCTCAACAGCATTATCTGGTGTACTGGTATGTAAACTCTGGAAAAATTTATAGGATTTGTAAGGTGGGATAATCTTTTCAAGGATATTGGTTTTCATGTTATTTGATATAAATTATAGTGATGTTGAATAGAAAGAAGAAAGAAAAAAAAAAAAGAGAAGAAGATCAGTTTACATTTATATATTTCTTTGTTACTACTTATTAAATATGTAATGTGAAATATATCAAAAGCGCACAGTTTCTCTTTTCTTTTCTTTTTGGTGTGAATTACAACACTAGGGGCGGTGAACGGTGAATAAACAGTAAAAAAGGAAAACAGTGTTACGTTCACTATGTGAAAAGCAGTTGATTAAAAATTCTGGTTTAGTTACTCAAGAAAATAAATTGATTTGCATTTAAAAATCAAGGTTTTCTAAAATAGGAATCAAACTTTTTATTTGGCCAATCATAAATTTCTTGGAATGCTCAAGCTTTTTGCTGGCCAATCAAATTATTTTTAGCTCTAACTACCATTGGTTTTTTCCAATCGATTTGCGCATTTGATATTTGTTTGCATAATTTTTTTTACTTCTTTAGACCCTTTTTTTTTCCCGTTACAATACAACACAAAGGATGCTTCGATCTCTGGTTGCTCAAAGTTTAGACGTTAGTCTTTTTTACAGAAAGCAGTTTAATTGCTATTATTGAGAGTTTCTCGAGACGGTCGGATGTCTAGTAGTCGGCTGTATGTTGCATTCCTTAATCTTAAAGTTACATCATTGTTTTGGTGTTCACTTGCTGATGTTAAACTGGTAATTGCTAGTTAATTGGCTGTTGGCGATGAAGATTCTATACAAGTTACCAAAAGGCTAGTTTAATATCAGCTTAGGTGCAGCCTTATTCTCATGTTGAAGGTAAACTATGTGATATAAAGTCCTTTCCTCTGTCATAAACTCATTCAGACCCGTTTTGCCCAAACCTCGCTGTCGATAGGGTTGTCTCCTGTTCCATTGGTTTCACTCCTTCCTTCTTCATCACCTTCAGTTTGAGTCTTATTCTTCCTTCTTTAGTGTCTCCTCGGAAGATTGAAAGTATAACGTTTGGCTACATGAATGTTTTGATTGAACAACTCGAATAAAATTTATTTGATGCCTTTATTTAATAATGACAATATGTGTACAAATAATGACAAGCAATGTGAAAGGCACGCCATTTTTGAAAACAGACTCACTTCTATTTAATACTGTTATCCACTTAAGTCATCACTTGAGTCATCACATTTATAATTACTAAACCAAAATGGTTTTTGAGTGTAGGATGCCTAGGTTCTTTTTGATTTGGTAATTGCTTTCATCGATATTGTTTTTATTAAACTATTTTTCATATCAGCGCAAAAATCCTATGTAGAGATACATTCGTGATGAGATAAAGATGATTTATGTATATAAAAATTAGGTACTTTGAAATACTTTATTGAGTTAACGTAACCCTTGATGGCACCTTCTTTGATGGCCTGGATACTATTGGGGCCATCAGTGTGGAAAATCTTGTGATTTTCACTGAAATAAAAAAAATAATAAAAAAATAAACAATTATAAAGTCGATTTAAATTCCTTATCAGGATGTTTTTAGCTTTATTAATGTCTAAGTTGTTCTGCTTTGGAGGGGAAAGTACAGGTCCTTTTATATTAATTTGATTAGTTTGTTTGTTTGTTTATTGTTGATTCAAGGCGAGGACTACATGCGGTTACACATAATTGTATGGAAATACATGAGACGTGGTTTTTATATAGTCATAACTTAATATGTGATTTATATATTTATGTGGCATTTTACCACAATCAGAATCCTCCACTTTATCAACCACACACCAATTGTTGTAAACTTGGTAGTATAATAATATTTGATTTTCCTTCTGGTAATTTCGATGGTATATGGCGGAGCAAAGTATTGTTTTGACTTTATCCTTGTAATATTTACTTGGGGATGACTTTTTGGCATATTCAATAACACTAAGATCGAGAGGCTTCTTATCTGGAATTGTCACTCTCATATCGATCTTACAATCATAGTCTAACTTATTACATAACAGAGGAATAGTATCCCCCCTTGAAATAAATGTGAGTTTTTGTAAATATCAATAAGGCGAATGGCACTTACCATCTTAGCCGAGTTCCAGATCCTTGGAAGCAGTTCTCCATGATTGATGCATAAAGTTTACCTATATAATCTTGTTCTCTATTATCTTAGTTCATGTAATATAGATAACGGTGGCTGATTGTTGTGCCCAGAGGCTATATTCAAGCTTGTATGATATATAATAGAATAACTATGTAACAGATAAGCGTACTTGGATAAATCACTAGAGGATCTTCTAATCAGTATCGTTACAACCACTTATAATGTACTTAAAGAATAGATATGAATAACTACTGCTAAGCACTAGTTATCCGATGGATCAGCAAGATAATAGAGAATCTGAAATCTCTCACACATATAAAAAGAGCTTACAATTACAAATAAAGAAAGATCAATTCATTGTTTGAGTC
>VCJA01002038.1:0-12397 GCA_024139275.1 Backusella macrospora
TGAGTAAAGGAGGTAATAATATAGTACACTTGATTTTAAGCTCATAATAGTGACTTTGTTTTTTTAGCATTTAGATTTATCCCTGTTTAGAAATTTTGAGAACCACCCAGAATTTGCTAGAATATATCCAAATTGTTTATTTCAAGAAATTGAGAAAAAGGATAATTATTTTGAAAAATAATGAGAAAGTGATAAAATTATTTAAAAAAGGCAGGGGATCAATAAAAAAAAAGGAAGAGCAATTGGTTGTATGTATAAACATAATGACATGTTTCAATGAGTAAGAAGGAGTTGCAATGTATACAATTATTATCAATAGGATCAATGGAATCGTATCCGAATAGACATATGAGTGTACAATTAAGCTAATTAAGCGCATTATAATAGTCTTATTTTGATACATAGATTGATATGCTATATGCGAACGAGCTTCTTCGCTTATTTTTCTTCTCCATGACAAATTCTATAGGGCTCTTGTGAATTATTTTTAAACAATTTATGTTTCTCACTTATTTATGCTATTTTGAGCAATCTATAGGTGTCAATTCAAATGGTTTAAATAAAAGGTTACGTTTAAGTCATTTCTGCTAATCACAACGATTATATCTTACCAAATAGTATCTTTATCGAAGTATCACAAGATGACACCTCAAGTATTTTTACTTGTGTCTAATAGTTTTCAATACTCTTTCGCGATAATTTGAAATTTTTCCTCATTTTCTTGAAAAACAATATAAAAAGAACACATCTCACTTTAACCGATAATACAGTAAAAAACACTCAATTTTTTTTTCTTTAGATCGATAGTGTTGACAGTTGTTCTAAACCATCGACGTCTTCTACTCAACTTTTAATTGACTTGACTAGCAATATCGATGATTCTTATTATCTATTTATGTTTTAGATTTGAAAAAGTAGCCCTTTGTTAATTCACCAACACTTATTCTCTATATGAATATAGAGGTAAAGACGAAGATAAGAAGTCATCACGTACAAAAACAAATGATCTATACGCATAATATATCTCCTTTTTTCAACTAGTCATTATTAAGAATGAATGATTGCTTTTTTTAAAAAAAAAAACTATTTCTTAAAAGAGTATATATGTATAGAATGATTTGATTCTCCCTCTATCTGAAATTGTTATTATCCCATAAAAAAAAAACTGCAAGTTACTTTTTTTAGAGGATATAAAGTGCAACCACTTTATTTTATAATAACGCATAGAAACACTTTATGATCTAGGCTTCTCCTTCTTCTCCTTGTACAAAGCAAGAAGAGAGACACCAGCGACCTTGACAACCTTGAAACGGACACCAGGAATATCACCAATAGCACGACCCTTACGACCGAAACCAGCAATCAAAACTTCATCGTTTTCATCGACAAAGTTCAAACAACCATCGTTGGGGACGAAAGCAGTAACCTTCTTACCGTTCTTGATGAGCTGAACACGGACACACTTACGAATGGCGGAGTTAGGCTGCTTGGCTTCAACACCAATCTTTTCAAGAACAATACCCTTGGCGTGGGAGGAGCCACCAAAGGGAGAAGAGCGGAAAGCAGTACCAAGAGCTCTCTTCTTGTATTGCTTATCAGCCCAACGTTGGTCACGACGGTGAATGCGGAGCTTACGAGCAGCGTTCAAACCTCTAGGTTGTCCTTTACCTAAATAAAATTAAAGATAAAAGAGAACAAAAACGAAGAGAAAAACGAAAGCGATAGAATGGATTTAGTTCATCAAGCACTCTCAAACATGTGTGTATGTATGTATGTGATTCTCTTTTTTCCATCTCATCTAATCAGACATATTTGCCCGAATATCGAATGTACTGTAATGAATTTGTCGAAAAAAAATAATTCAAGCCATCCATCCATTTAATTGTCTATTCTTTGGCTATCTGATAGAAAGATGGATATGTCTAGTGATGGCTTACCCATTGTAGCTAGTTATTATGGAAGAAGGTTCCTTGACTCCCCATGTGCTTGCTATGATATGCGTGCAGCTGAGACTCTTTCTCGCACCCATTTCGATTGAATTTGTGTCCGGTCCGGATTAATAAAATATAGTCACACCTTGAGCCTCACTATTGAGGATTTTTTCTGGGTTTCTGTAACCTTCCCAGGAACTAACTGAGGTAATGGAAGCTGCCTCTATTGTGACAACAAGTGTGTAAAAAGAAAAATATATGATCCGAAGAAGTCTCATTCTTCTACTAGAAGCAAGGACAGTCCTGGTCACAAACTTGACATCAATGAGTATTTACAGCGTCTTCTTGGAAATAACCAGATATTTATTCACAAGCATCGCTATTTTTACTGAAGAAATTGCTCATAATGAATTCAAAGACATTTTTTGTGAAAAAATTAAAAGCTTGATTGACTACGTGCGAGAAGTTGCAATAAAACTACACTGTTTCACTCACCACTACCCTCTTGCTCAGCTGAACGAGAACTGGGTTATTACTCAGGTTGTTTATACCCAGAATTTATTTTTATTTGTGCTTATAACGCTTGAATGGTGGTCAAGCTATGAATCAAACACAAACCTTTCCAAAAGTGGAAATTAATCGTGTGTTTGATCTTTATATTACCGAGTTTCCAGATGGTATTGTTGCTATAGCTCCAGGAACACCGAGTGTAGCTAATGCTCTCATCTTACCTGCATTGCTACAAACTTTTAAAATATTATAGCTACAACTTTTGAGAAAAGACTTCGCCATTATTTTCGTCTACCTATGAGTGAGCTTGTGAGAGGAATTTCTACGAGTAATTCTAAAAAGATAGGCGGCTACTTCTATAACCATTGTACACCTCAATTTCATGCAATATGATTGATATCTGTTATTCAAAATGCTGCCATTGATGCTTTTATAAAGGAAATGGTCAACGATATTGACTTTCCTGGCCCTGGTCCTTTTCCTGTTACACCCATAAGTTTAGTTGACAATGATGCTGCCTATTTACCGTGCTTATTTCGAGTTCTTGAATATATTGGACAATGTAATCAATGTGATATAGATTTGACAAATGAAGTGTAGGTTGAGGTGGCCTTACGTTTTAGCCATCAATGTATCAGATCTTTGGAGGAGTTTCCTAAGCTTGGTCGGCGCTAACTAGCGAAATTAGCTAGTTTGAACTCTAGTGAAAGCGAGCAACAAAGACAATACTGATAACATTAAGTATAGGTCACAACTATCAGCACAATCCAGAAATTATCTTCAAGGCACTTGACTGTATTGGTAGAATTTTGATTTCACAACAAATTTGGGACGAAGACTTACACAATGTTCCAACGATGATTTGAGAGACGGGCTTTCCTTCTATATGTGTTCACTTTGTTCCGATTGAACTTGCCTTTACTTTGTTCCCTCACCGTAAGCTAATTGGACCATTTGTGTATATCAATAGAGGTATGCTGACTGCTATTCTTGTTCAAGTTTGGTAGGTCCTGAGTCACCCGCCAAGCGATCCTTGCAGGATTTATCCCGCTAAGTATAATGCTGTTAGCGTAATCGTTGAAAATGAAGCCTATCACCATCATCACCATTACTCTCTGCAGTTTCATAGGTTCTCCAGGTTTAACCGAGTGGGGTTACCCATCCATGAAAATAGAAGAACTAATAAAAATAATGTATTACTTACAAATCTTGTGAGGACTGATGGTCGCTCTATTGATTTTATTTTCTCACGTACTATTGGCGGAGCTGAGGACTCTGCAGATTAATAGCTTGTAATTGAGTACTTTAACGAAGAGGATTTTGATGATATAAATATTTGGGGCGCTGATCTTGGAATGACATATGTCTGTTACTACTGATGAAAGCCACAGGAACTATCACCCTGATTATGGTTTGCCACACGATGACCGCCAAATATCAGCACGCGAATTCTACACCTGTGCTGATACTTCAATTTAAAAATGCACATGTTCCTCCAGGTCAAGGTGATGAACTCGATGATCATTTCGGTGGAATAGATTCTGATGGTGATGAAGACAGAAGAGGTAGTAGAACAGAAGAATTCTATGTAGAAGTAGCTAAGCAAGGCTCTCTGGAAGAAGAATCTGATGAAGAAGTTCAAGTAAACCAAAGTATACAAGAGGTCGAGTCCGAGTTCTTCAGCTACAAGGCCACCAAGAGACCCAGATAATTCTCATCATCACGAGCCCCATATTGGTGTTGAAGGAAAGTGGAGGCGCTCGCCTCATACAAATGATAACAGATTACATGCTGTTGCATTTGATGATGCGATGTTCCCTGTTAATATATGTGGAAAGGTATCAGGTCGTGCGAAGCTATACCTTCGTGCTCTACAACAAACTGAAAGAGATGGTGAATTGGCTTTGGCCGTTGTTGATGAGTTTTATACACCACAAGCATATTCAAGACCATTAAGGGGAATGCCGCTTGATGAAAACGAGATGTATGCAATACAAGTATACACTAACCATATGACTGTATGACAACATGATGTCAAATAGAGCCGCAATCTCCATTACATTTTCAAACATTTGATCACCAATGGAGAAAGGCTAGAAGAATTTCAGAGACCTGTTGTACCCTCTGGTGAGTCCTCTGACACCACTTCCTATTCCTCATAACTAAGCCGAGTCGATGCTTACTGGTAAATACAGAATAATATGATTTACTCAGACTCAATTCAGTGAGACTAACTATATATGCAAATAATATCAGTTCGCGTGTAGTAGTTTCTGGAAATAGTCTCACAAAATCGAAATATCACTTGGAGCCATTAATAATTTTTCATTGTTTAGGTATCAAAAAATTTAAAAATTACTATGGCCTTCCACTAAGTATATATAAAATATATTTGAGCAAATAAAATTTTCCAATTATTTTCCTTCTTAGCCCACTGCACCATAATAAAGTAAAAAAAACTCATTATTTCCTTAAAGATATGATCTAGCTATGATTGTACAGGATAGAGACGGGCGGTAATAATGATATTCAGATACATTATCTGCAGATAAACATTAAATACCGAGAATAGTAGCGTACGTACATTGACACACTTATCGGCAAAGAGGAAATTAAATGCATTAGTTTTTTATCATTATTACTTAGTCGATAGCTTGGTAGTTGTGTTTTAATACAAAACACATGTGAAATATGCTAATGGCTTGTTGTACTAAATATATTTTTCGTTTCATCTTTCTTTTCCAAGATTTATAATATTTGAAAAAAAATGCAGAGTATACATATATATTTTCTAATTCTAACATATATCTAAAAAACAAACAAATAGATAAACCAAAAAAACTAAAAATCCTTTTTTGCTTTGATTCATTTACCCATTAGTTATTTCTTTAAAATACTTTTTTTTTAGAGTAACAATTACCTGCACAATTCAGAACACGCCATTTCTTACTTTACGTTCATTTGAACTCAGTTGGGATGTACAATCATTCTTAAAATGTTGTAGTACAGTTTTTTTTTGTTCGACTTGGATCAAATAATCTTTTTTTGTATTTAGATCAAATAATCTATTGTTACTGAGAGGGCAAGTGTACAAAGAAGAATAAAAGTCATGAATTTAATAAAATGATTTTATTTTAATATTTTAATATTTTAATTAAAAAGATAAGCTAATTTTATATATGTAGTAGACTCTCAGTTTATGCTAGATTGACGTTTATAAAACTAATTGATGTAATTATGTGTACAGAGAGGTAAACTATATGTAACCCCACTAACATACTGTCGTTTAGCAGGTAATCGACACTTTATAATATTATTTATGAACCTTTTTACATGTATCAATATGTATCATTTATTTTTATTCTCTTATGTACATTATAGCAGCTATCATAAAACCGTAGTTTAGTATTAAAAAAACCTGTGGTTATTTGCTTGACATTGATAATATCCGAGTGCTACTGTGTCACAATATATTGATATTATTTGGATACCGTGATCTATTAACATCGTGACATACTTTAAGTATTACTTCTATAAAGTATAAAAAGATAGTAATCTCTTGAGATAAGCCGCTTTATGTATACTGAAATATGTAACCAGGCATATATGTAACTCTGATGTATATAAAATAATAACAATAATAATAAAACAAAAAGATAGCATCCATCTTCTTTAGTATCTATACATGATAGATATGACCATAAAAAAACAAATAAATCAAGACACATGGTTTATTTATGCCCATGATGCATGGGGTTTCTTTTTTCATTACGTTTAGTTGGTTCAAGCATGATATTCTTTGCAGATAAAAACAAATAGACTGGGCAGCAATGATACTCACTTTTTTTATATCTCCTTATTTGTACTGCTATTAAACCGATATATGCAGAACGTTTATATGTATTTCACAATCATAAAAAGTTATACATGTTACGATATGTTATACGTGTATGTAATCTCTGAGTATACATCTATCTATATCTATCCAAGCGCTGTATAGAGGAGATATATTAAACTAAAAGCTGCCTTTTAATTTAACCTAAATGATTTTTCCATTTTACCACCAAGTATTTCTTCTGGCTTTTAACTGAGTTTTTTGTCACTTTACAAAAAAGGGCTAATTTTTGTCCCTCCTACCAGATCAAGAGCAAGGTTTCGTATCATGTTACACCTTCTGAAAAGCTGTTACAATTTTAAAAAAAAAATCGGGTTTATATTTTTAGGTTTTAAAAAAGCATTTGTTTATTGTCCAACCTGAGCTAGAAATTTGCTATACTGGTTCACGCACTTATAGATACACTCTATACCTTTCTTTTAGCTCGTATAGCAAATTTATAGCTGCATTAGAAGCCATTATTAAAGCGAGAATAAAACAATAGCTAAAATATATTGAAGAAGACACCAATCATGTGTTATATTTACCTGTAGAAGAAATATTAGTAAACTATTAGCTATCATTAGAAAATTAAATTCCTCACCTGGAAAAAGAGCCGGCGCTGTAATATGCGTATGCAGAAGCTCTTAGTAATAAAATGTTAGTGAATAATAATAAATAATAATAAGCAATGATATAATAGTCAATAATTCGAGTAAAATTACCATATATTAGATACATCAACCCATGTATATATATTACGGAAATTCCAAATACACCTTGATAACGTTAGTTAACAAAATAATATAACAGAAACAACAATAATAATATCTACATACTTACATAGAGGTCATCCTAAGGTAGTGATAGCATACACTACATTTAACAATTAAGTGCTTTCTAAATAATGAAAAATATCAGTTGGAAGTTTATGTCATGGTATTTTATTACTTACTTTTAAAACACAGAGAAAATAGCTAGAAAATGAAAGTACGGCTGGTATTTTGAAGCTGTAAAGGATACGGTTTTAAAACACATTGAATACCTCATCTATTAAATGTATTTCTTTTAAAGCATTTATCCGTTTTTAAACTCGGTTGTTTTACTATTATCAAATACTTACCTATATTCAGTTATTAATTTCAACGAAGATAAGTACAAGTGTCAGACATGTGGTTAAATATTCACTTATAATAATCAGCCTGAGGCTCATAAAATGACTCATATCAACATTCAGAAAGTTTCGATCGATCTTACTGAAGAAGACCAGAAGCAAGAAAACTATGGCGACGATGGTGATAAATTCGATTCTTTCATTGAAAATACCATTTTGGTAGGAGAGCTAGAGTAAAAAAGAAGAGAGAGACGAGACGAGAAAAGTGAATAGCACAATATTTCTCTCAACACAATCGAAAGAACTGAAACTGGTGATGTACCTTTCTCTTTCCGAAATAAAAATGAACCAACTTTTTTATGAGCTCTATAATCAATTGGATACTGATATTTCTCAGAGCTTGCTTACCCATATAATTAATCTCAATGAAAAAGCAGTTAAGGTTGCTGAGGATGATGAAACAGCAGAAACTCCACCCTCGTAAGAACTTGACGTTAAACAGTTACTTAGTAATTTTTTTATTTACTGTTTGGGAGACTAACATGATTTGGCGTGATCATGAAACCCCCCCATAAAAGAGTGCTAACAGTGCTCTATTGGTTCGATTACCAGTACATACTTGTATATGATGGTTTACTCTGATGACACAAAAAGAGAACATTCAACTTTGGATTTCTATTACTCAAAGTGTGCTTATCAAAAGATTACTATATCAGTTTTTTTTTGTTTTTAAGCTGCATTTACTTGTGGTTTTTGTTCTAATAACATAGAGAGAATGCTTCTCGAAACATAAGTTATTCACCTTTCCTCATATATACAAAACATTTACGATATTCAATTTCAAAGAAACCAAAAACAAAATTTTTGAAAAATAAAGTTCTTGACGATAGACTTCATAGTTTATTAAAGTATAATTCACAAAAAAAGATGGTGCTAGGTTTGACCTTAGATCAATGCCGTCCTCTTCTGGTGGGGGATAATCCCCTTGATACCTAGCCACATGCCTCTACCCAGCTTGCTCGATTTTTTTTTCGGTTTAGTCGTATGAGGTAGGATATGGCGATGGTACTAGAGATCCCAATCGTATTCTAGATGTTAATCACGAAGTAAGAAAAATGAGTGCATAATAATTTTATACTCGTGCCGGGTTCAAATTTACCAACACACGGATCCGTGAGTATAAGGATGCTACAATTGAAGAAGCTGCTATTACCCAAATTGAATCCAAGTTATTAAGTAGCAAGATTGCTATTTTGGAAGCCTATAGTCTGTACTTGGTAAACTATTTAGAGCGTTTATGTCGTCCTCTTGGATTATATGACCAACGTTTTAGTCGCCTACGGGTGATGAACTACCAAGGTCGCTGTCGAGCTGAGGTAGAAATGACGCAGACATTTATTAATGAAGGTAAAAAATATAATCACCTTGGCATGAAGCAGTAACACGGAAGAGAACGCCGCGAACCAAAGTACGAGTCTAAAGATCCTTGAGACACCTATATTACCCCTCCTTCGAGAAATGCTGAGAAAAATAAATGGACTTCTTTGCCTGTGAATAATGATGATCCTAGAATTCCATTGGTTGCGCTTGGATATTCTCAGTTTGCTTCCAGTATGAGAGGTACACTTCCTGGTCTGGTAAATGTTTTTAGAAAGGTTTTAAAAAAAATTCTAATCAGAAGGTCTTTTGGTGGTTGTTCCTATAGATGAGTATTTCACTTCTCAGGTCTGCTCTAACTGTGGCCAAAGATCGTTGGAGCGAATGCCACTGGCAGGCACCATGCATGTTGTACAAATTTGTACGGACTGTATCACGGTATGACAACGTGACGTTAATGCTAGTCGGAATATATATTACATTGCTGAACATACCATGGCCCACGGTTCGTCCTGTGGAGTTTTGTTAGCCAGAAACTGAGACTGGCTGAGTTGGATTTTCTTCTGCTATTGCTGGACTATCCACTATTAACATCGAAAATCCGAGAGGTATACTAATAAGCAATTCAAAATAATAAAACGGCGATTTAATTTGAGTTCTAACTCTGCTTTTAACTATATATATACATAAATATCAGCTTGCGTGCAATAGCTTTGGCACCACAAGCTTTTAATGGTTGCATTTTTTTTATAGTACAATTGCGATGGGAATTTCAAGCCCATTTTGTCCAATACTACTTTAAGTTCACCCGAACATTGATATTGCTTTTGTGATCTATTCTGTACATTTATTTTCTTCGTATCCACAGGATGAACTGCCTTTTTTTTTTATTTGAACTCTGTGTCATTAACTGTTTTTATTATTTATAAAAGACGCATTTTTTTGTCATAACAAAACGCAATGAGTAGATAAGAGACTTCTAAATATTCTTTTACTATTGTTTACCTGTCAGCGTTTATTTATTTATTTTTAAAAGTAACATGATTCATATTTTTTCGATTCAATAAATGCTTTTATTTTGATTCGCATGACTGAGGGTGCTTTTTGAGCACGAGTGTAACAAGACTAAAGCTGCAGATACACGTGTTGTATACAAAGGTCGAAAAAAAATGAAATGAAATGAAACTAGCAATAAGTAAAGTGTAATCACTACATGTGATATCTTTTTTTAAAAGAAAAAGTAAGAGATTATACTTTACTGTGTTCAGAATGAGTTTGGATCAGGTCAAATGAATACGGCTAAGGGTGTGAAATCGAGTCAGTCAATATGAAAATGGGACAACTATACCAAAATGAGTCAAGTCAGTCCAATATGAGACAGTTATCCTAAAGTTGACCAACTTTCTCAAATGGGTCAAAACTTTTAAAAAAAATGGTGCCTACATTAAGTTGATGTTTTATAAATATGTAGCGAATGGGAATGGCTATCAAAAGGAGGAATATATACAAACGTTGATATGCGTAAGCCCATTATAGATTTATAGTATAAGTTACTCGCAATAAAAAGTTATAGGCCTATGACCAATGTTAAATTTTTCTTCTTCTTCGATCTTCCCTTTCTGCTCTTGTCAAACGCAATGGGCCAATTGTTGTTATTGTTTGTCATATACATAAATACGTTTCTGGTGGTGATAACGACCATATGATCCCTGTCAAACCGAGTATTACATAAAATAGAATTTAACACTGGATATATTTCTGTGACAGAGGTGTCAACATCGTACTCAGTTAGTGTCTTGCACTTAGGGCAGATTTAGGACGTAAGGCGTTCATTAATAAAAACAAGGAAAGTAGGTAATTTCTTGTTACGCTCTTTCACAAACTGGCTTAGAACTTCGCGAAAAAGCAAATTGAGCTACACTATAAGATAGGACTATGGGAACATTTCTTTCGCTTTTGTTTTCGCCATTTTCAACTTTATCGTGTGATTCTAGGGGTTTCTACTTTTTCTCAAAGCTTGTACCAATACTATTCCTCTTTATTTCATACTCTTCACTATTATTTAGAAAGCGTTTACATAACTTGATCATTGCCCTCTGTTTTTCGCGGTACCAGGTAAAATTTCGTATGACATAATGCTAGTTTCCATTATAATAATGTCTGATACTATTGAAGTTGTTCAAAGCATAGCTAATAGAGTTTACAAACTGATCTGATGGTACAGTCTTTAAAGATGATGTTTCCGCAATAACTCTTCTTCCTCCGGAATGTTCCTTGTCATAGGTGCTTGAGTTATTTTGTCTGTATTATAGCCTGCAAGCTGATATTACTCAGACGTTGAAGTCTTTCGAACACTGTAGGGACTGTATTCATCACCATCATTTGCTACGAAAACATCGTGTTTATCAGGATTAACTACCCAAATAATGACTTTTGACAAGTTTGTTTTTGAGGCAACATCGGTAGACTTTAACGGCTTTGTAGAATCAAGTCTGCGCCTTGAATGTATGAATTTCAAATCAAATCCATTCGTTCTCAATGTGCCTGTGATTCTTTTATTTTTCTTTCGGAGCCACTTAATAATTGTAAAGTTGTAAAGCTATTTTTTTACATATCAAAGGTATCCCAGCATAACTTGAAATAACTTTCATAGTATTGTTTGTAAACTGTTGAGCGCAGAGCATCCTTTCATCGTATACACATTCAGGGGGACTTGTATTGAACCATGTATAGCATTCTTTAATTTCGGATAGAACTCCAGAGCTAATACCTATGATACATTTAGAAAAGTGCTCAGCATAATTGTGAGTCAACTTTTGAATAGGCTTGTTTTGTCGCAAGAGCTCGAGACAGTAAAAATCCAGGAAGATTGGAGTTACATAAGTCACAAATTTTGCATATCCTATAATATTTTGGATTGTATTGTAAACAATACGATTCTGTTGATCATTACCAAGCTTTAGCGTGTTTTCAAGTTCAATCTTAATAGTGAATATATACTTTTTAGGCTGAGCTTTATGTTTTCCATGTCGGAGACGATCAGGATTGAACATACTTGTATGTCCTTTCTCTTTACAAAACGAACAAGTTCGTGTTTTACTCTCAGGAATAGCAGTCATATATTCTAATTGAGAAGCCTTTTTACCTTCATCTCTTTTAATTTTTCTAGCTAATTTTTTAGCCAGACTTGGCTTATTATCATAAAGAAAGATGACTCATTTTCATTGGGCTGATTCACTTTCATTTGGGTTGACAATCCCATTTTCATAGGCTTATTTGGTTTTCTCAGAGCTGTCCCAGTTTTCTCAGAGTCATTCCAGCTTTAATGAGTTGCCTTATTTTGTTTGCTGTATTACAGAAGCAATGTGGTGCCCCAAATCACGCTATGTTTTATTTTCACTTGGCCTGTCCGAAACTGACTGGAAACGCTGTAACAAACTGATGGAACGCATACGCTGAAAAAAAAAAAGCAATGAAAATCAAGCCAGTTTCTTTTAGATTACCATTTTGAAAAATTCAATCCGCGTCAATGAGTGGCTTAGCTTAATGTAAGAAGTGAAAAGGAACGAAAAAAAAAAAAAAAAAAAACAA
>VCJA01002039.1:2463-22489 GCA_024139275.1 Backusella macrospora
TTAAACCACATTGGCATGTATGATGTTACTTCTAACACATGGTCGACTCTGAACCAGGTAAGTCATATTATACTAGTGGGCTTGTGTGTGTTTTCTCATATATATTGATTCTTATTATTTAATGTTATATAGGGTATAGGCAGTCCAGTAGACAAGATATTTTCTACTGATGACGATTCGATTATATATATATCTGGATCATTTAATTCTGTCAACTTAACTACCTCTTCTATTCCTGTATTCAATAATGCCATGTGGAGTAGAACAAATAGCAGTTGGATAAACCCGACATCACTTGTGGTTGGATCTGTGACGAACATCACTCAATTGGGAAACGCAACTTCTCTTTATTATGGTCAGATCAAAAGTGCACAAACCTATCGAGCCAATAATGTTGCATATTTTATGAATGGAAGTCAATCCTCGCTATCATCACCTATTACAGAAATTGATCCTAATGCTGTTGTAAATACTGGTTTATTTTGGAAGAACACCAGTGATAGCAACTCCATTGTGACAATTTTGGCTGGACAATTCAAATTAAATAATGATGGAAATACTTACCATTTGGCCATCAACATCAACGGCACTTGGCATGGTATGTTTGAAGAGATCCAAGGCAATATTCAATCATTGGCTATTGCAAATAATCAACTCTTCATTGGCGGTCATTTTAGTGGCTCCTTCCAAAACACAAATGTCACCAGTTTCGCTGTTTATGATCTTATTAAACAAAGCGTTGTCAATGTCAATGGAATTTATGACGAGAATAGAAATCCTGGTGTCGTCAATATCGTTCGTGCTCAAACTAATGGTCAATATATCTATGTTGGTGGTCAATTTGCATATGCAGGATTTTTGAACTGTGGTGCCATATGTGCATTCTCATTAGATACAAGACAGTGGACTCAAGCAAATCAAGGTGTTCAAGGCAATGTTCAGGATATGGTCGTTCAAAACAACAAAATTACCGTCATTGGTAATTTAACAGTCAACCAGGTAAAGACAACTATTGCTCAATTTAATAGTGGTAGTACACTTTGGACTATCCCATCATCAGACCCTTTTAGTTCTGTTGGTACACCTACATTCTTACTCGGTGATGGATCAGACCAATTGTTCGTGACAGGAAATAACAATACAGGCTCTTTTATTGGAACCTGGGATGGTAGCCATTTTTCACCTATCAATAGTGCTATTGGTGGTTCAATCAGTCAACTATTCCTTATACCCATGAACTCTTCTTCTCCTGTCACTTCGCGTTATCCATCCGGAAGTGATTCAATGCTAATGGCTGTGGGACAGTTGCAGATACCCAGCTATGGAAATTCAAGCGCGGCTTTATATGATGGTTCTACATGGTATCCATTCCTCCTTTCTTCTACATCCACTGGTACTTCTGGTCATATTTACCAGATGTTCACATCGTCCGATTGTTGTACACCTATCGTAATTCATCACTATCTATCTGTTCCTGCAGTTATTCTCATCTCCATTGCTATTTCACTTGGCATAATCTTCTGTTTGGCTAGTATCGCATTCTTATTCTTGTTCTTCAAGAGAAAGAATACAGTTCATAACTATCCTCAACCAATGGAACAGTGGAAACCTCGTTATACCCCTGCTGGATTAATGACGATGCTAGATAGTGCATCCCAGTTTGACCCCGCATTAGCAGCGGCAACAGCAGCAGCGGCAGCAGGTACCACTTCTCGGCCCAAAGATACCGGTTACTCCACTGCTTTAGATGGAAGAGGACGTCATAGTATGGATCTGACTGATAGTGGCGGTGCTGGCTATAGATATAGAAACTCAAGTGGTGTACTAACGTCAGCAGCTGGAATTAGCTTCAGTGCACTTATGGCGGGCGCACTTGCAAATACACATCATGAAGAACCTGCAACCGAAGAAAAACCTCAAATATACTATGCAAAATACCCATTTGAGGCAAAGGAATTTGGTGAACTTTCTCTTGATGCTAGTGTTCCTATTGTTGTGACTGATACAACCGATAACGTGTGGTGGATGGGTTATAAAGATGATGGTAAGTTTAATATATTGAATAAGGAGAAGACTGAGATGTATTTAACGTAGTTTGAAATATTAATCTCCCCTCTTTTTTTCTGTTTTTTTTTTATCCATTAAAGGTTCTGGTAACCCAGTTTCTGGTTTATTCCCCAGTAACTATGTTTCAGCGAAAAAACCACTTTAAAAAAAAAAAAACTCCCTCAAGAGTAATAGAATAACCTACAAAATAACAAATATACCTTTCAGCGCATAATATACACCTACTCACTCACAAATTCACGCTCACACTCACACTACTACCAAATCTTTATATATTACACACTCTATTGTTTTTCTATTAATGTATTTGATTTTTTTTTCTCTTTTATTTTAATAGATTTCTTTTCTTTTCTTTTTATACAGAAAAAAAAAAAGTGCTTATATGATTTTTTGACGTATTTACAAATGTTTTATACAGTATTCACAACTTGTTTTGTCTACATTTTATCTGATCTTTCATTCTTTACTACACAGCATAAGAAGCAGGCCAATAAGCTAAAATAATTATTTTAGTATATATCAATAATAGCAATCTGTTTATCCTTTAATTGATATTTATTCTTACCAACTAAACCAAAAAGGATCCTTCTTTGAGCTACCTCGTGATTTTTCATTTATTTTTACAGTCTCAGGTAAAGGAGTATGATCAATGATTTCCTTTGATACAATTGTCTCAATGCTTGCACTTAGATCATTATTATGTCTAATATCCTGCATTGTATAGCTCTTCTGCACAATTGCTTTCTCCTTTTTGCTTTGTATATTTTTATCTAATGTATTGTCTGTAAGAGTCATATTTTAATAAAAAATAAATAAAGGCAAAAGGAAAAGAGAAAAATAAAGAGAAATAGCTAAATTCTGATTTTTATAAATAAATCCATGTAGCCACAAAGGCGATGATGAATTCGCCCCTTTTTAGGATAAGTGGCTTACCGAGATATAATTTATTGTTTTTTTCTCTATCTTTCGCTTTAATGAATTAAATAATTTCGTTAATAACTTTAGAATATTTAAAAACAAACATAATATAATTTTATTAAATCAAAAATTTATCTATACCATTCAGAAGCATACACTCTACTTGTAATATATACACATTCTTAAATAGGATTTTATGGTACACGAAGAGTAAAGATAAGTGGATCCTCTCAATTACCAACTGACAGTCTCAGAAGATCTTTATTAGACTCAGGACACTTTCTACATGCGGTTTTTTATGTCATAATTTCTACAGAATTCAATTAATGCAACCTTAATTTATTGGGCAGCAAAAAAACGGCCTATTAAAAAAAATAGATAAAGACATATATGAATAAATCCGAATAGTTTTTTTTTTTTGTGTAATAATTACCCGGGCAGAGGTTTTTTTCCATAACAACATAAACAAAATCTTTAGCAGGAGAAGTCGCAGTTCCTCCTAAGTATTTTAATGGATCAATAAATCAATACCAATTATGTTCATGTTCAATCCTAAATTCATTTAACAAGATGTGGTTTGTACTAGTCGTCTTATATATTATGCTTTTAGTTTATTATATCATAGTTAAAGAAGTAAATGAGTACAATGATGTACCACATACCTTTCGGGGTTTAGTAGCCGTTGTAGAATATGTAGTCTCCCATGACCTTTCTTCTATTATCTAGAGCACTCACCTTCTGTTATAATATATCTCTCAATATATTATTAAGGGGATTTATCTTGTTAAGTACTTTAGAAGTAATTGATGAGTTATTGGGAAGTATGGTGACAATCTCTTACATTGATGCTTTAAGAATATCAGAGCTAGTAAGGAGCTGATACAAAGTAGTACCTGTGTTACTAGAGTTAGAAGCAAATACAACAAACAATACAGAATGAGCGACTCTAGGAAGGAAGAGGTTCATTGTTTGTTACCAGGGTATAGTAAACTCGTTCTTAAAAACGAATTGTGATTTTCGTTCAAGTTTAGATCGCTGCTGTATCTGTAAACAACAGGTTCGAGGTGTTTTTTCATGACACGTCTATGCTCTTTTGCAGGATATAAAAACGCTTTAAATAGAGGATGAAATATTTTTGAGAATAAAATTTAGAGAAGTATGTTTCTTACAGAAGCGCATGTGACCTCTACAAAATATCTGATGATCTCCATATTCTCTTTGAATTCAGGTTCAACCAAAGTCAGCATACCAACATACACAACAAAATTTTGGGAAAAATATACTTGGATGACCAACACGTGTCAACCTTTTATCTGACATTATGTTATATCTTGCCTTGGTGAAACCCTCTTGTACACTAGGAAGATAACAGGGCATTCTTGAATTGGTCAAAAGTTATTTGATTAGAATAGGTATGACTATCTCTCCAAGTTTAAGAACAGATTCTTCATGAAGATAATCTATGTGAAGCATATCAATGGCTACTCTTTTGAGGAGGGAGAGAGGGAGGTCTTCACGATTTGATTTCATAGCTTCTTCGCCTGAGTTTCATCCAACTACAGTAATTGTATTGTATAATATATTAATAGTATATACTACTCCATATTTTTTTGCGCACACCAAGCAATGAATTTTTTGTAATTAATCATCATATATAGATTGTGTATAATAGATAAAATATTGTAGGAAACAGACGGTGGTTCTTTTAGCTTTTGACCTCTCGACTTTATTTAAGTACAAGGTCGATATAGAAGACCGGTTAAAAACGTTTTCTCGTTGTTGAAAAGTAGATGGTTTATTTATTAAACTGGTTTGTAGTTTACTTTCAATATCCATTTAGTATAGCAGGAGGTTTCAGTCCGTTTTATTGATTCACGTTTTGGTGCAGGATCCGACAGTAACCACACCGCCAGATTTTTATTTTCCCATTTTTTTTTAAGAGTCAGCAAAACAAACATACTTTGGCCTAATTTCTATAGGCATACACCATATAAAACTGTAATAAATTCAATAATATATTAGAATTGATATGAATAACTTTTACATTATATCTTGATTTTTCTTTTTAAGCTTTAATTAATAATACATTCGAAATGTCTATTTTTTAAAAAAATATATATAAATTGGCTCTTTCAATATTGACTCATGATAAAATTTGATTATCTGAAGTTAAGTAGCTGAAATATTTAAAATATTTAAGGCAGTAAAGCCACGTAGACCGTTTTCTACACGCCTTATGTTGGATCCAGTATATTATACATAAACTGATTTATGAATATTATAAATAGTTAAACAGTATACATATACAAATACTCTCCGTTTAATTTAAAGAAATATAAAACCAGAAAGCTATTCCTAGTTGAAAGGTATCAAATATATATCTTAATAGCCTAGAACAGCACAGTGTGCTATCATGACAGTATTTAATTTGCAACTTAAAGACACACGTATTTCTGTTACTATAACAATAGTTCGAATTGAAACAGAAGATTTGACGAATGATGGTGCTACTTGTGACGATAAATATTAAAAAAGATGCTGACATCCACAGCAAAAAAAAATAAGATTTATTTCCATGCTTTATAAAAAAAAACATTGATATCGTATATCTAGTTTTCTTGACATTAAAATAATTATTTTTATAGACGAAACCAACGTTTGAAAAACAAAGACGTAAATCGTTTCATTGTATAATATACACCTATAATCACTATACATTTAAATGTATATAAAAAGTTCTCTATGTTTTTTTATTTTAGTTTACATAAAAAAGTACAAGGTTCTTATATGTAAAAAGTATTTACAGGTTTCTATACGAAAAGCACTTATTCCATTGTTTATAAGGCTTCTGATCTTTCATTTTTTAATAGACAACACAAAAAGCATGCAAATAAACTAGAATTATGGTTATTCAGTTAGTATATACATACGTATAGATTCTCAAATTATTTTGTCTAGGTTCTTGTATTTTTATTTTGTATACTTTACCAACTAAACCAACAAGAGTCTTTTTTTGAAATACCTTGTGGTTTTTCATTTACTCTTACAGTATGAGGAAAAGGTGTGTAATTGGCGTTCTCTTGAGATAAGAATGAATCATTACTCGTCTCTAAACCACTGTCTTTTGCAATGTTCTGCATTGTATGGCTCTTCCTTATCATGTCTTTCTCATCATTGGGTTGTATATTTTTATCTAATGTATTGTCTATACGAGTCATTATTGTCAATAATGATAAAAAATAAGAAGGAGAAGGGATATATAAAAAATTGATTTATATAAAAAAGAAGGAAAAGAAATAGCAAAATGTTGATCTTTGTAAATAGATCTGTGCAGCTACAAATGTAATGGGACTTCTCCTTGTTTTTAAGGATATAGACCGAAGTAACAGCGAATCGAAATATTTTTTTAATTTATAATTATCATCATTATTAATGATTGTTGAAGGTTTTATCAATGTTAAAAAACTTTAACTATATAAGAATATTTTTTTTTGGGGTTTTTTTTTCAGATAGAAAAAAAAAAAGAAAAGAAAGGAGTCGATCATATAAAACATGATGTTCATAAGAACATTATTCTACCGCCACTATTTAAAATGATAATAATAAAAAGGGAGATCGAACACCATTGCACCACTATCTATCTTTCCTTGAGTTATACATTTATAATATTTCACTGTTAGAGAATCGATTATCAGTTCATGAGAGAAAAATGCAACTAATCTGAGCCGTATCATTGAATAAACATTATGTATATTTCTTAATTATAGGCTGAAAAAAAAGCCTATACCCTAGCAATGTCAATAATTGAAAAGCACTGTAATGCCCTTGAATTTGGTGTATGTGATTTTTGGTATTATGTAGTATACTATATTTTGAATAGAGGTTTTAATTGATTGCCTTTATTGCAGTCAACTTATTAGTTAGAGAGTTGGTGAATTTATAAAATAGAAAATTAAGCATCTCCATCTATTTTTTAATTCCAGAAAGTACTGTTTCCTATTGGATATAACACCTTTATAAAGCTTGTGAGTAGATATGCAGTCTATTTCTTTAATTTTATTTTTATTTTTGATATATATATGTATATATGTATATTTAGGTGAAAAATTCCTGAATAGGTGATTAATACAAAAGGAAATAGCCGACCATAAAAAAAAATCAAGCAGTAAGCGCTAAGAAAAATATATACGGTGTATTCCTTATTTGTTACATGTTCTTATATAGAAGGTGAAATATATTCTTTTTAAATCATTATCCGCTTTTCTTGAAACAAATGAAAATAAATAGCAGTACTTAGCATAGTATACTTTCAAGAATTATAAATAGAGCTATAACCTTTTCAGTTGTTTGTGTATATGCTGATAAATTTATGTTGCTTCAGAGCCAATATCATCGTTGATTAAAAAGCTAGAAAACACTGTTTACATATTCCTGAACTCAGCTGATATGATGACCTTTCTTTTTCTTCATCATGCATATTATTTATTTTAAAGAAACATATTGATATTTACTCACGTCAGTATACCCCTAAATAAAGAAACTGAAATATTCAGGGGTAGCTCTACGAGCAGTATCTTGCTATCGTATTTATACATGATTTTATAATATACAAAATATATATTAAAATAACAAAAAAAGTGAAACTTGGATGAGAAAGTTATGATCTTTTTCTAAGTTAAAACTGATATCTATACCTTATTTTTTTTTCTCAAGACTTTACATCTAATAAATAAAAAGGTTATGTGACTAAACTAACAAATATATTCTGTTTCCGAGCTGAATCTTCAACACAGTACTTTGTAAAACCATGAAAAATTAAAATTGCAGATCTATAACATAACATCACATAACATCACAAGAGAGCGAGAAGAGGGTAAAATTAGACCAACATGGGTTTATTTTTTTCTTTTCCTTTATTAAAAGAAGAAACGATATTTGTTTTTAATCGATTGATGTGCAGGTATAAAATTTCGTAGAAACCACATATGGCAACGAGATTTACATACAATGCCGCAGGTGCAAATTGGCATATACAGTCGGGGTTAGTAGTGTTTAGTCCATTCCAAAAATTGCATCTACATTTCATTTTTTTTTTATCACAACATGAGTGAAACCGTTGAAATTTTCTATTAAAAGATTGCAAGATCCTGAGGGATCAGAAAAAGAGGTTAAAAAAAAATGAAACAAAGTGCTGTTTTTATTTAAAGCAACTCGGACTCATCCAGTATGATCTTTCGGACTAGATTACCTTTACACTGCTCATTAGTCCACTTAAAGTGTATTTTGGCTCATTCAAGTCTTCTCTTTTTTTCACTTCAGAAAGCTTGGTAGTGTGATGGTTTGGTCTTGTCTCTGGACTGGTGGTTATGACCCGTTAATCTTTATTGGCCGTAATGTGGATCAAGATGCGTATGTCACTTATTTGTTACATAGTTTCATCCCCTGGTACAATAGTCTACCACAATCTAGAGATAGGAAGTACATCTTTCGGAAAGATAATGTGCCTTGTCATAAAGGCGAATATATGAAGTAGCGGAAGGAGGGTAACTCACTTAGTGTTGTGGAGAATTGGTCTTCTCAGAGCCCGGTTCTGAATTCAATGGAGTATGTTTGGAGTGATTTGGCTCGTCGATTGAGTGACCGAAATACTAGTATCAAAGATACAGAAAGCTTGAAGGAGGTTTTTCTTGAAGATATTGCACCATAATTTGCTGAGAGTTTAGTTGCCAGTATGAGAAAAAGTTGTCAGGCAGTCATATATGCCAAAGGCAACGCAACGCAACGAAATGTTAAATGGTAGTTTTTTATCATGTTTTATTAAAACAAACATATACAACCTGCTTTGAAAAAACACTAGGTCAGCCTATATTGATCAAAAATTACAATATGGAAAGTGGATACCCATTGTGGTATTTTTTCCCTTTTGTGATTAAACATCAGTAATCCCGACCGTAAATCTCGTTGTATATTAAGATGTGAAGAGCAACCCCACATGCCTAATTAATTAAATAAAGATATATACTAGCATACTAATCAACCATATATCAAGCTTTAAGCTTGATTTGCTTGCTACACTAAGAGAATTATACTTTGCGATCTTTGACAAACCAACTCTTATTTTTCACAAAAGTTATTTATATGTAAGAACTTGTATTTTATCCCTTTCATTTTCTTCAAATTATACCACAACCCTGCCTGGCATATTTTGTTCTTTTTCAAAAGGGCGTGGAGTAACCATCAAATGGAAAACATAACATTTAGAAAAAGGTTATCTCTATTCTGTAACCAGAAGATCACCTTTATAAAGTAATTACCTACCGTATGCAAACGAAAATGTAATGACCTCAATTCTTTAGCCTTTTTTACTTGTTACGATTAATACAACTTTGATCTGGTGATAATCACTAAAGCTTTCGAGTTCTTTATCTTTAAACGACGCATTTGTAATAATGTTCGTAGTTGATGTCGAGCTCACATTAAACGGTAAGATGGACGCGCTAGAGTCAGGTATAGTTCTCTCTTTGTAGAAATTGTTTTTATCCCGTTTTTTTTTTTTTTTTTCATAAATTATACTTGCACTCCAAAAATTGCTAAGGATAAACTCCCGCACATTCATTATACACCACTACTAATATATATCTTTTTATAAAATCTAACATCAACTCGAGAAACGCGTCCAAGAACTAGATAAGATGATGGTAGCCATTATTTGCAATAAATATTAAATCCAATTTTATATAAGAGTAAGCACTAAAAGAAATATCAACAGAGTGGCAAACATAAGCAAACCGCAATTTGGAATTAATCAAAGCGTAGTTTGATGATAACCAAACCTCCATTTGGAGTTTGTGTGAGAAAAGCGCATATTTAAAGGAAGCTAAACCGCAAAATTTATATAATATACTCTAATTGGCACCGGTGGCACTGTCACTATGGAAAACTCTTACTCAGAAAATTAGTATGGTTATAGCTTCACAGCGTCTGAATTCCTCTGGGTTCTAGTCAGATTCTTCGGCCAGTGGTCAGAATAGTCGTGTTTCCGACACAAGTGATTCTCATGTTTATTACAGCCTTTTACTTCAAGCGTTTTCGTGAGCCATTTAATATATACCAAAATAGCGAACTAACTACACGATTCTACTATATATTCGAACAGTAATGACAGAATAGCAATTGTAATTGAGGCAAGGCAAAAGAAAAAATGAAGTAGCTAATTATAGATGATTTTTCTTTGCCTCAACTCCTTTTCAAGATTCTTTTTCTTTTCCACCCTCCTTTCAACTTCTTAATATGGTTTTCTAGTTTAGACATAAATAACTTTATTATACATAAATAACTTTATTTGTATTAATTAAAGATATAAATAAATAATAATCTACTGCAATCTATTATAATCGAATGTAAGCAGCATATGAGCCTAAATATTGGCAAGTGAAGTGTTCATATAAGAATAGAAATAAGCCAATGGAGTATCAATAAGAGTATAAATGTGAGCAAACAAGAAGAGGATACACGAAATATTATGACAAATGAGCTTGAAGAGACAATTTCTTAAGCTGTATTTAGTCCTGATACAGTATTTTTGGGTGATTTTGTAAACTTAAATTCTTTTCTTGAGCACAAGTTTTATTTGTCACATTCAAGTTAACTTGTCGTATTTTCTACGAATTTCATAATACAATTATACATAAATTTCTTTATCCCTATTCTTAAACGCGTCAAGTGAAATTTGCGTTTACGACTGGAGACAATTGTTGCGTTAAAAGATTATTGAAACTCAATTCTAAATAAAACATCTCTTTTTTTCATATTAAACGGTTACACTAAGCTGTAACATCACACAATGTTGTGTCAGGATTGTAATTACCTTTATGACTTAATAAATTATTTTAGTCTTTAACTATTCTCAATACTACCACACTTTCGATTACTAGTATGACACTTCACAAAATAAATAAACTAAGAGTGCAAGAGATGTTTTTATTATTCAAATAAACAAAACTAAAAAAAAATAAGAAATTTAAGAGACGGACTAGTCATCACATGCACAATTCGAAGACGTTAAAGTGTTTCAAAACTACTACGCTATCCAACGATCCTACTATCTGTTGTTAGTTATTACCTTTTGCTTTTTACTGATTTTAAGAGCCGCTTCCCTACAACAAAAATATTATTCCTGGTGATTTTGATAGCAAATGCAAAACACAATCCACTTTGCCATTCTCCTCAACTTACTTTCTCTCTCTCTTTTTGTTTTCCTTTTTCTACAAATTTTATTATTATGTTAAATGATAATACACCACTTTTAATAAAAAAACCAAAAAATAAACATGCTAGTCTAAATGATGATGATGATGATGAAGAAGAAGAAGAGGAAGAGTTTATTGCGGAGTATGGTAGTGTAAATTTCCCGTATCCAGCCTATATTCAACCAGGGCTCTTCACATCACTTGAAAAGCTCATGTTTTTTATACTGCTATTGCTAATAATTGTTCTGTTTATTCTCGTTGGCTTGTTTGTTGGAGGTATTAGAGGAGGGCGTGATAATTCACCGATCATTCCACCTCATCCACCATCAGTTCCAAAAATACCTCAAAACAGAACCGGAAGCCAGGTACCAGAATATATTAACTACATAGTATATCTGTTGTTAACATATATGTTGATAGAGATACTGTGATGAGCCTCAGTGCATTGTTACCGCTGCTCGAATTATTCAGGTATATCTTTGTTTTACTTTACTCTTAACTCTTCGCCCTTTTGTTTGAACTGCCATATAAATAACCAAAATTCTTGCTCTTTTCTTTATAGGATGTTGATCGAAATTTGGATCCATGTGACGATTTTTATACCTATACTTGTAAAATTAAAGATACATTTATACGTAAGACAAAAGTCTAACTGTTTTATTTTACTAGGCAGTAAATGGGAAGAAATACAAAAGACAATTACGAATAAAACTCGTGTAGATAGTCAGATCATACTAAGTAGTTCTATACGACATCGGTTAAATGAAATACTCAATGATAGTCCGGAAGACCTGTTTATCAAAGAAGTACCTGGGAAAGTCTTACCAAATCCTCAGGATATTATTGAAAAACAACTATTTATAAAAATAAGTCATTTTTATCAATCTTGCATGGACTATAATAGTGATACGACACAACTATTTAATATATTCCACGATATCCAGCGTTTTGTTCCACTTCCTTCGTTTTCCAACAGAAATAAGCGTATGCATCCACCGTTAACTGTTGGTCTCACGTCAGCAATAGCTCAACTTGCAGACCATAATGTATGGCCCTTATTTGAGATGAAAATAGTGCCAAATTGGAAACAAAATGGTGGTCAATCTACTATTTCAATTGTTCAAGGCCAGCTTACTTTGCCAAATATCACTTGTTATGAAGATTTTCATATCATGAGGACATATCTTGTTGTTATCGCAGATACATTAAAATTATTAATAGAAAAAGATACATCTAATGTATTTAACTTGAAATCATCAAGTCCTATAGCGATGGCACATCGTATCATTAATTTTGAAAAAAAAATAGCGAAGACAAGCTCTGATCAACTGGAAGAAGAGCAGTGGACTCTTGAGCAGCTGCAACAAGTTTCTCCGTTTATTCACTGGAAAGACCTAGTAGAATCATTGTTGCCCGATCAAGTTGTTTTGCCTCCATATATATCTGCCCCATCGCAATCATTTCTTAAATTCTTATCTGATGATATAGTGAAAAAAACAGATAAACAGACATTGCAGATTTATCTGATTTGGAGAACGCTGTGGAAATATCTCGATGCTCTGGGTCATGAGTTTACCACCCCAAAACGCAGACTAGAAGCCAAATTTAATACTGGCGATGTACAAATAGCTCCAATAGAACGCTGGGAGGCATGTATTGATCTAATCGATAAGAGCCCTATGGGACTCTTACTAGGCCACTATTTCGTTTTGGATAATGCAAATTCCATGTCCGCAAAAATAAAGGTGGAGCAGATGTCTTATCAAATGCTTGATACTCTGAAACAGAGGATACCCTATTTGTCCTGGGTTGAAGATACTGAAACTCAGCGCCAGATAATAGAAAAGGTAAATACAAGCAAAAAAAGTAAAAAAGTAAAAAAGTAAAAAAGTAAAAAAATGAAGAAAGAAAGAAAGAAAGAGATATTGTATTGCTCTCGATTATTATATTTAACGCGATTATTTTAGCTCAACGGTATTGAGTTTCAAGTGAGTTATTCTACTAACAATCCTGACATTGGCTCTTCAGCTTCATTGGCGGAGTATTTTCGCGATGTAGTTGTAGAAAAGAATGATCTCTTTGGTAACATGTTGCGAGCCAATAAGCATGGCCTAAGATGTGCATGGTCAAATCTTGGAAGGTCTATGGATAAGAGTGCTTGGAAAGTGAATCCACACAGTGTAAACCCATATTTTCATAAAGAACTAAACAAGGAAGGTTGCTTTATTAAGGAGATATATAATAAGATAGCAAAACTAACATGACTTTCCCCCTTTAATTTTTTTTAGATCACTATACCAGGAGGGATATTACAACCGCCTTTTTATGATGCAACTGAGCCTGAATATCTTGTGTACAGCACAATCGGATGGATGATTGGACATGAAATTTTGGTAACTCTTTTATAACCAATCAATTCAAAGAAATTCTAATCATCTGACGACACGTGTGATAGCATGGTTTCGATAAAATAGGAAGACAGTATGACAGTAACGGTGCACTGGGACACTGGTGGTCTAACGCAAGTGAATACAGTCTCGACTCTCAAAATAAATGCTTGATATCTCAATACGACCGTCTTGGAACAAATGGGGAAGCAACACTTAGTAATAACTACGCCGATAATGGTGGATTGGCTCTTAGCTTGAATAGTTGGAAGCTGCGAGATCAGACACTTAATAATGAGTATTTACCCGGTCTCGAGTTTACAAAGGATCAACTATTTTTTATTCAGTATGCTAGAATGAAATGTGGTACAGGTTCAACCCATCACTATGTAAGTATTATCGTCATTATCTCAAATCTAGAAAATCAAAGGGTAAAAGGGTTTCTTTTATGGTTAACTTCTTTTATTGTTATTTCAGAGTTCTTCGCCTGATCGACTTAGAGTCAATGGTCCACTCATGAATTCAGATTATTTTGCAACTGCGTTTGGTTGTAAGACTGGGACTAATATGAATCCCGCAATTAAATGTCAAGTGTGGTAAATTTACACACACACAAAAAAAAATAAAGGGTTTTTCTTTCTTTTTTTCTATTCTATTTTTCTCTCTCTCTTCCAATTTACTATTTTTCTCCATAACCTTTATTGGTGATGATACAGTCATGAAGTTTGGAAAACAATTAGAGACTGAAGCCGAAGATATACCATCCGAATGGAGACCTTACCTTATTCAATATAAAGCTTTAAAAAAACTCATTACAAAAGTAACAGAAGAACTTGAAAGTAGAGGACTATCCGCGAATTTGCTTCATGAGTGTTTGGAAGATGATATTGATGATGATACAGCACCTAAAATCAAATACTATTTTACTGGTAATATAGTTATATCAAAATAATTTTAGTTAAAAAAGATATTTATAAATTCATTTATAACAATGACAATAATAAAAGGCGAACCGCCCAATGTAAAACCCAACATTGAATTCACATATGATCCAATGGAACCCAGAGTTCAACAAGTTCTTTCAAAGTTATTGAAGACAGATGTAGAGGAGGACGTTGAAAGACCCAAGTTGGAATTTAAACGAAGTCAGAATAACAAGGATTTTTTCACTATTTCTAGTTCAACCTCAGATCAGAAAGCGATCGTATCGCCCGGTGTTGAGCGGGAACGAAAAAACTCTACTGCAATACTTGTGCATGAGTTGCTTGCAATAACTATCAAAGAAAAATCTAAACAACAAGAAGAAAACAAACAAGTAATCTTGAAAGAAGGAAAAGATAAGGAAGTACAAGAGGAAGAAAAGGAAAATAACCATGCAGATGAAAG
This sequence comes from Backusella macrospora, assembly GCA_024139275.1. Classification (NCBI taxonomy): domain Eukaryota; kingdom Fungi; phylum Mucoromycota; class Mucoromycetes; order Mucorales; family Backusellaceae; genus Backusella; species Backusella macrospora. The sequence continues at coordinate 17,471 of VCJA01002039.1, forward strand.
TAGATCAAAGAATTTAGTTATTGAGTTGGAACAGGACGATGAGTTTTTTAAAATGCTTGTGGAGGAATTACAACAAGTTTCTATGCTACAAGACGTGACCACTCAGAAGTTCAACCAAAATATATCAGAATTGGAACACCGAATGACAAAAGCGGTAAAGAAACAAAATTGTTCAAGTCATGTGCAAGTCATGTGCTTAACATTGGCTTTTTTTCTTACTTTTGTAGGCCTCGCCCTCTCAAAAGACGGATATGTATAATTGGAGAAAGATTTTCTCGATTTACATGGATGCACAGATCTTTCAGGGTAATGCAGAAGCTGATCGTTCGATTCGATCGGTTGAAAGAGCGAAAACTCAAATGATGTGGTTCTTGGATCAGTTAAAAAGAGAAGACATGGTAAGAGATAACAAAAAAAAAAAGAAAGAGACAAAGAAAATTTTAAGATTTACTTTTTTATATCCATGTAGACCAGTAAGCTAAGAAACTGTGATTCAAAGCAAGCATTTGAAAAATTTATTGCCCTCAATACGGAGCTTATTACCATAAAACATTATCAAATATTAAATCAAACTGCTATGCGAAAGATATTAAAGAAACATGACAAACGTAGTGGACTGACTGCAAGTCAAAATTTTCCTGAGTTTATTTCTATTGATCAACTATGTAGTCCAAAGTTGGCTCGTATACTTTATGCAACTATAACGGATAAATTAACAACAATAGTTCCTCAGCCTGAAGATTACGGTAAGAGAAAATCATACAGATTTGCATAATACATTTGCATACTTATTTTTTTTTTATTCCCTTTTTTTCTTTCTTTAATGATAGCATGCCCTGTGTGTATGAGTGTTGCTTGGAGACCAATTCGTTTAAAATGTAGTCATGTTTTTTGTGTCCGGTGCTTGATTAAAGCACAAAAGAAGCTAATGAAAAGCTGTCCCATGTGCAGACATCCAACTGCAGTAGAAGTTGCTACAGCTCTCAATTTGGACGAAAGCTTACAGAATTTCTTAAAGTTGTATTTCCCTCAGGAAATTAAACAAAAGAAAAGAGACAATGAAAGAGAACAGGCTATTGAGGATGTACAAGCTATGACAGGAAAGAAATACACAGAAGAACAACTCTTACGTATGAATAGACCCTCCGATACCAAATGTAACATTATGTAAATAATAAATACAAAAATAATTATTATTATAATAATAAAAAATAGAATTGTTTATTAGTACAGATTAATGTATTTAAAAGTAGTAACGTGTGAGTATAGACTAAGTGTGAGTGTGAGTGTGAGTGTGAGTTCTTGATTTTTGTTAGTTACAAATGTATACATGATGCTATTTTTCTATAAATATACAAAGGTAATAAATAGCATAAAAGATAGGTAGGGCGGCAGCTGTAGGAGAGGAAATTAGGCGCCATTATTTATACATAGATTTTAAGGGTGATAAGGTGGTGGAGGAGTTGTAAGTGCAGAAACAGCTGAGCAAGATGCGTCGTTCAACGACAGTATACTTGATTGTTGATGAAGCAACTTCAACTGAAGAAGGTGCTGTTGCTTTAATGGTGACGGGTCTTCTTCTGATAGTAGCGCGGATTTTGGTTGCTTAATAAGAATTGCCGTTTGACTAGTCTCAAAGTCATTAGCAAACTGACTAAAACGTGACAAGTCATTATTGACACCATCGGGGAGTCTTTCCACTTGAGCCATCTGGGAAGGTCCATTATTCTCTATATCCTTTTTTTTTCTATGTTTTTTTCGACATGCAATAAAAATAGCGATGCCAACCAAAAAAGCTCCGACAATACCAATGATAGCAGCAAGAATATGGATTGTATTAAATACAGTTGTATGTTCTGTACGAGTGATAAATGTAGTCCCTGACGAGTGTACTCTCTTGGATAATTTTGCGAGGTGATTTGGTGTTATATAATCTTTTTTATGGAGGTGATTCATTAGTTAAAAGTATTAAAATGCATAGTTAAAGAAGAAGAAAAGAAAAAAGGACAGAAAAGGAGATCATTTAAGAAATTATGCGGAATCTAAATTATAATGGGCTCAGAAGACAGAGAACGTCAGGAAGATACATGAAGCAAATAAATCCATTGAGGCTTGTTTACGAAAGTCCAGAAGCACTTGGGTAACATTACTGTATAATTTCACTCCTATTTCCCCTTTGTCAGTTACCCCCCCTTTTTTCTGTGTGTGTGTCTGTATATCTCTAAATCCTCCTTTTGTATATATTTGTATTTTAATAGCGAGCCATTCATGATTTTTCTTTTCTTTTCTTTTTCCTTTTTATACACATACGCATATTTTTTCTTTTTCTTTTATACATATAATTATATATATAATATCTTTAATTACTAGCATATAATGTTAAAACGCTTCCAGTCTTTTTTTATGAAGAATGACGTTTATAATCGTCAGTCACCCTTGTACCCAGCACCAGGTGGCAGAAATCCTTCAATAGAAAGCTGGAACGTCTATACAAAGTAGGAGGAATAAATAATGATTCTTTTTATTCTATGTCTTGTTATGCTAATTTACTCTATTATCTGCTATTTATAGAGCTCAGTTGTACTCTCAAGAATCAAAACAGGTAAATCGGATTGAATCCTACACTTTCTCTTTTATATTTCATATATATTTTATACATACATGAATTTATGTATGTATAAATGTATGTATGTATAAATATCTGCATGGCATGTGTCACATTTATTTACTGACTCGGAAACAATAATTAGGATCAAGAAATACAATCATTACCACGACTTCCAGTTTCCAATAATGAAGTAAGAGATCGCAATATCGACCAGCATGTTCAAGCTGGAATTGAATTTCATGAACTTGGGCACCTAGAAAAGGCAACGCATCATTTCAGACTAGCAGCTAAAGAAGGATGTCCGATTGGTATGTTCTTGTATGGGATTTCTCTGAGACATGGCTGGGTAAATACTTACACTCTTATTTATTCATTTTTCTTTTTTAACTAACTTAGTTGAGTTTATTTTTTTTTAGGGTTGTAAAAGAAATGAACAAAGTGCTTTTCAATACCTTCAAACAGCAGCTGAGTATGCTGTAGATGATTTACTGAGAGGAGATGACTGTGCACTTGCATCTAAAGGCGAGCTTATTATAGCTATTTATGAGCTGGCAATTTCTTTTCAGCAGGGCTGGGGAATAGCCAAAAACAAGGAAACTGCTTTTTATTATTTTGAAATAGCTGCCAACTTGGGGGACTGCGATGCGATGAATGATATTGCATTTTGTTATACACATGGTCACGGTGTAAAGAAGGATATTTTCAAAGCTGCATATTACTATAGAATGGCTTCAAGACAGGGTCAAGGTCAAATTGGAAATTCTTGGATATGGAAAGACAAGTACAATATCGTAGATGATCCAAAATGGGAAGGAAGATCACATAATCTATCAAAGTCTTGATCTATTTGATGCTCTTTTTTACTTCTTTTGAGCTGGCTCTCTAATTGACACTCCGATCTCCTTTTATTTTATTTTTTGCTTTCTTTATTTTCTTTTTTCTCGTTTTCTTTGTTATTGCTATTTTTGTAACAAAAGACTATTACAACATGTCTAGTCAACTATTTATTGAATCTCGTAAAGATAAAGTGCCTATAGAAATACGTTTAGATTACAAAGGGCCAAAAGAAATAAACGATATACCTGCGATTGTCATTGGTCATCCTTATGGGCCATTAGGTATTAAAATATAAAAAAGGAGACCTAAGAACGAAAGAATAGAGAGAAAGAGAAAACGACTCCCTATTACTATTTTTTTTTATGACACATGTTCTTATATATTTTTATTTTAAATTTCATTTTTTTAAAGGTGGGAATATGCATAACAACGTTGTCATTTCTTTACAAAGATACTTTGTATCAAAAGGTTATTTAACTGTTTGCATAAACTTTCGTGGATGTGGGAACTCTAAAGGTAGAACCAGCTGGACAGGTATGCCTGAAAGAGAAGATTACAATGGCGTGTTAGATTTTATCACCAAAGATAATGAGCACATGAAGAAGTATCCAAAGGTCTCTAGTGTTATATTATGCGTAAGTGAATAGCATATAAAGAGAAAGAGAGAACCTTTATGTTCTTACATGAAATGATGAATGGTTGTATTAGGGTTATTCATTTGGTGGAATGATTGCCAGTTCGATTGAGTCAACTGATATTCCTTGTGCTTATATTTTAGTTAGTCTACCTTTAGGGGTGTACTGGGCATTAACAACCACAAAATCATCCTTCTTTAAGAAACAACCTCCCAACAATGCCACAGTATTATGTATCTATGGTGATAGTGATCAGTTCACAGGCGTTAGTACATATGAGAAATGGCTTAATGAAAAACAATTTATAAAAGCTGTAAAAATGGATGGTGTTGACCATTTCTGGATGGATTTTGAACAGGCACTAATAGATAGGGTTGATAACTGGAGAGAGCAATATTGGAAATAATTAAAATGTGTGTGTGTGTGTGTTTCTTTTACTGTTGCTACTTTACCAGTCATTGGCGAACGTTTTTGACATTTGTAATTTCATTCATTCTATATTTTGGACATTAACCGGAATGAAAGAAAATGGTCATATATAATGCACTGTTTTTTTTTCATAATAGCGATAGCGATAGCGATAGCGATAACAATAACAATAATAAACGTAGCGGGGATAATATAAAATAGTGCTAAAAAATGATACAATATTGTTTATTTTATCAATTGTCTTTAAAGGCAAGTGTTTTCTTTTTACTCAGCATGCAGCTCTATCAACACAAAAAAATAAGCCATGGAATAACATTGTTGCTTCAGTGATACAATTGTTTTAATTGCTTCATGAGGAAAGTAAATAATTTGTGTCACCATGGCAATGGTTGCTTGGGTTAGCGACTAACTGGTCATATTTTATCTTTATATATCTAGAGTAATAGTGGATAAAACAGTTGGTTTGAAGTAAAAAGCGACCAATCATTTATTTATATCTTTTTTTTTTTT
>VCJA01002040.1:0-10178 GCA_024139275.1 Backusella macrospora
TTTTTTTACCATTATAACTATCTGAAATATAGGCTGAAGAAGAGAAAGAACTCAATAAGAAACCCACTATGAAGGGTGTTGATGTGAGTATATTTATATAGAGAACGCGAAAATAGAGAAAAGAAAGGGAAACTCATGGTTTTCTTGGTCTATATTAGAAAAAAGCCGCACAAAAATCTGCCAAAGTGGAAGCTGCCGGTCAAGCCAGACGCGTTATTCCTGAATTCTCGGCCACTAACATTGATGATGCCCTTGACCTTTTATCGATTGATGAAGGAAATGTTAAGAATAAGGATATTGAAAAGCATCCTGAACGTCGTTTCAAAGCTGCCTTGGCTGCATTTGAAGAACGTGAGTTGCCTAGATTTAAGCAAGAGAATCCTGGTTTACGTTTAAGTCAGTTGAAGGAAGTGATATACAAGGCATTCCAAAAGTCACCCGAGAATCCTTTCAACCAAGCTAACATTGTTCAGTACAATGCTACCCAAGAGGACGCTCAGCAATTGAAGGGTAAGAAAAAACATGTCTATTATTATTATCACTGCTGCTTTTTTACTCATACTTTTTTTTTATATTATAGATCAAAAGAACAAATCTGTTGAAGACAGACTTCGTACCAAATAAATTTTCAAATAAAGACCCTTGAATGATGTATTTATGTATTTAACTTTTTATTTATTTTTTTATTTTTATGAAATGATAAAAAATTCTATTTGTTTATTGAACACGGGATACGGCTTCTTTGAATCCACTAATTCTTGTGCATTCACGCTTTAAATTATGAGCCACTGGTGTGTCCCATAAACCAGATGAGATCAATAAGCGGGAATAACGAAGACACACCTCTTCTCTAAAGTAATCATATAGCTTCTTGTTGTATTTACGCTAAATAAGTAAATTGTAATTAGTCGGTTATTGAATCTCCGTTTATTCAATTTTTCCATTCTATTCTATTTACCTCTTTTGCTCTAGTATCTTCAAGATAATGATGTGTTTGATGAATCAAGAAATCACCTGGAAGTACCCAATAATCAATTCCAGCTAAATAAATCTCATAAAGACAGGCAGCCTTGTTGGCACCGTAGCCGATAAATCTTTCATCGCACCAAGGTGTACCTTCTTTTTTATAGATGACATAGGGTTCGTACGAGTAGTTGTAATCAACGACCTTGTAGTGTTTTTTTGACTTGTACCATTTTGGATAATCTGTAGAGCCATGGCCACGTACCCAACCCATATGGAACATATCAATCTTTTGTGCCTCTACAACCTCAAGCAATGCATCCTTGTCTTTTGGAAAGTCTCTCCAATCCATACCATCGTCTTCTTCCAAGAATTCAAAAGCAGGAACCACAACAGCGCCTTTACCACTTCTCAATATGTCCATCAACTCTGGGTTGTTTCTTAAAGAGACTCTAAAATCTGTACACAGATGGAAATCAACATCCAACATCATAATATAGTCGGTTCTAGCAAAAAATTTGGCAACATTTCTCCACATATTAAACTGTCTATCAAACTTATCAACTACAAGATGAATATCAACATAACGTCCCATGTCAGGATTCTCCTTATAAATATCATGTAAATCGCTGAGGATGGTGTCTTTTGTGTGGTCGTCGTTGACGTGAATAGCACAGGAGATGGGTCCCTTGTAACGTGTTGCCAAGCGACTTAATACCTTGAATCGATTGTGTGTTACCAGGGTAGAAATTGTGATGTCTTCTTGATCGAATTCGTTTGATGCTTTAAAGTAGTACGGAATCACCTTGGATGGTCCCATTGCGTCAGAAAACAGTTTACTCAAGACGATTTCCTCTGAGATTGTTTGATTATTGCTACCTATTTTATTTATTTTAGTTAGTTTGATTCAATCATAAATTTTTCCTCTCTTCTCTCTTTTATCTCTCTTTTATCTCCCTTTTTCTGTACCCCTCTCCTCTTTTTTTTTCTTTTTTAATATCTTCAAAGCTAGTCTTACCTTCAGCATTTGACCAGTTAACTATCTGTGGTGTATTATATCTGTCTAAAAGCTGGCTAACGCCTAATGCTGTGGATGATTGAGGAGTGAATTTCGGTGATGTCGAGGAAGATGAATCGAACAAACCAAAACCAAAACCAAGTAAATGTAGAGTAGAATAGAGTAATGAACAAGCCAAATAAAGACTCAAAATGACTTTACATAGTCCAGAAGCCGTTAGGGATTCCTTAAACATTATAAGTTTCCCTCCTTCTTTTTTTTATGATTTGTAGTTATTTAAAAAAAAAAAAAGAGTTAATAAATAATAACAAAGAGAAAAGAAAAAAAATGTGTGTGGAGACGGAGTGTAATAGTCTTGGTGATACAACGTTGTAGAAACAGAAATATTATTGGATTCAAAGTATTTGATCTTGGTACAACTATTTAAATAAAACTCAGATTCATATTTATTTTTTTCTCCTTTACTCACTCTTCTTTAAGTGCCAGTCATTGGGTAACTTCTCTAGAAATAATCCCGTCAAACTTTTACAGAGAGAAACTGTCTTTTTTCTTTTTCTGGTTTGATATAAATGTATTCATATCTACTTGTTTACTTGTTTGCAAGTAAAAAACAAACAAAAACAAAAGGATTAATTTCATTTGATCTCCTTACTGTTTTTCTTTCTTTCTTTTTTTCTTCCCTTGTCATATGAGAAAGACAAACAGGTAGACTGCTTGTTGTTTGTTCACTAAGTATCAAATAGAATAAATATACCCGGCCATCACGTATCGAAAGGATAAACTTTTTATTCTGTGGTCTATTATTAAATTTACTTATTTACACAGGCTTTTGATATCACTTTTATAATTTTTTTTTACCAAACAAATTGATCTCCCTTAATTAACTACATTATTGAATAAGCTATAACGTTACAAAGTCTATGGACTTTTGTTTCCTTTACTTTGATATCAAATATCAATTAATTGTAGTAGTATTACATGTGCTAAAGTTAAAAGGGGAAAAATGAAGAAAGCTTTGTTGCGATTTTACATTTAATTCCTCCTGGATTTTTACTTCCTGTTTTAGAAATACATTGATTTTCTCGGTTTATTAGCTGTGAATAAAGAGTTTCTTCAAATACACGCTATTATCTAAATTAATTGTATGTAAACTTGTTTAGCTCATTGCCAATATAAAATTGATAAAGCCGACACTTCTTAGCCTGAAGTATCATAATAACGAGAATACACGATCCTTTTTAAGGTCCTATTCGAGTAAATCGACAATATTCTTTACTATATCAGCATATTATTTACAGACATCAGAGGATGATCTACATATAATAGTATTGATTTTGTTTGAAAACCTAATACCATTGTTTACTAGGAATATATTTAATAAGGATATAGGCTCTAGCATATACATTTACATAGTCATCAGATATATATCTCTTTATGTAGATATGTATGCTTCAATCACCAACTAACATTTTATCAAAATAACAAAATAAAATAGCACACTCATATTAAACTCACCTTTGATTGACTTGATTCATTTTTTTCTGTTTTTGTTTTTGTTACAATAATCCCCCAATAATTTTACGGCTATGAAGGGGTCTCAAGTTCTTTGAAAACATCAGGGGTTGAAGCTATCGAGGCATCACTGTAACCGGTCATTATTATATTATTGTTTAGATGGTGTATTTATATCACTCTAGGAAATGCGGCAGGATTCTGGCAGGTTTTTTCAAATTGAGAAAGTCTATTGGTCCATAGTCTCTAAGCCCGCAAAAAACCTGCCACAATCTTGCCACGTTTCCTAGAGTGTATTTTTGTGGTGTAATATTCTTAGATAATGTAAAATAGTATTATTTTATAGTAGAAAATTATATAGACAACTAAATGAATATAATATAAAGACTTTTATATATATATGTATGTATGATTGTTTTTTAATAATACATATCTATATCTTAAAACCGAAATTTTCAACTTACTGCTTTCTATTACTTAAAATTACGCGTTTTTTTCAAATTCCGCTGTCTCTCGATTAGGAAGGTTCTTTTTCTCCGTGGAACTTTATAGACCTATATCAAACTATCAAACTATCAAACTTTCAAGCTATATCAAACTATTGATTGGGCCTTATCAGCATCTTTACATTGGGTGGGGGCCCGCCGCAGTCGCGAGCCTGTCCCGATGAAAAGCCTTTTTTTTTATGTAATTCTGTACTTCTCGGAGCGTAGTATAAGGGCAAGACAGCCGGAAGTAATCAAAAAAGGCTTTTCATCAGGACAGGCTCGTCTATATCTTGAAGCCACATAGCATTTTTAAACCCCTCTATTTCTCTATTAGGAAGGTGCTTTTTCTTATAGGTTCTTCAGTCTTTTGAAATACAGCTTTAATTATCTTTTATATTCCACCTGAGATTAATAGATTACTAAAAATTTTGCTGTCATATATATATATATATATCTTTCCCGTTCCTCTTCGCCTTTTATGTTTTTTTTCCTATTCTTTTATAAAAATGGGATCTAATAATAAACAACCAACAAGAGCTCAATTATGATGTAGCCGATATAAACACTGATTATATTTGAATTCCAAGTGAAATGATTACATTACTGAGGTCTATTTATCTCTCGCTATTCCAAGTACTGTCTTTTGCTGATACCATTACTTTGATCAACTCAGCAGCTTTAATACCAACAAATAGAAAAGTATCATTAATTAATGAATTGGTTTTAAATGTTTTTCCCTGGAGATCCAGTTACTTACCTAAGCACAGATAAAGCTTCTGATCGAGAACAGGAGATGACTGTCCTTGTAGAATTTCTGAATTCAATTGAAACCGGTAGCCTACCACCACATAAGCTTTCATTGAAAGTTGGTACACCTATTATGTTGCATTATCTAGAATCAAAATGACATCCTCTATTATGAAGGTGATATATTGTAATTGTAATTCTACTATTCCTGGATTTGTTTCTAATAGATCCTCTTATAAAAGAAATGTGGTATACAAAGAAGTATTTTAAATGACCGATTTTGCTTTCTTTTCTTAACATGTATAAGTATTGAGATTTAAACAATTGTATTTATATATTATCGAAATTGATTCGGGTTGCAGATTATTTTTTTCCACTAAAGATAAAGCATATTATTTTTAATAAACCACTATACAGGCTTTGTATAAACAGTCTGATTGAGCCCTGTTGCTATTTTTATCCTCAGGACTGACTCGTAAGTAGTTTATCTTGGTTTTAACTTTGGAGTACTTCAATAATCTTAATCTAGTTGCTGTGAATTTATCAAGGGTCATTTCACAAAAATATTCCACTATGAATAGCTGTTCAAATGAAGGTAAAATGCACCCGCTTTTGTTTAATATTGGATTTGCAGATCATAATCTCAAAGGTTTTTGGCTTTAGCCACTTGATCGAAATAGTTCTCTTGTAGAAATCCTACCTTCAACTAGGTCTCTTTGATATACTGATGATATTCACTTATTTCTTTCCTTAAGACCATTTCAAAAACTTCTAAAAATGTATTTAACTCCTGTATTAGCATGGATAAACGAAAGCCCATATTTATCAATGGTACAGCTAGTTCCGATTAGATAGCCTCTTTTCCAATAATACACCATGTTTCTGTAGAATGAAAAGTACTTTAATACTACATTGGGGTATTCTACATTGAGGTATTCTGGTTCTCTTGTTATTTATTCCTTTTTATTACACCAGGATATTGAAAAATAAATTCTTTGATTATATTGAAGCTGGCTGTGCTCTTCTGGATCAATATAAGCCTTTTAATTCCTCATGGTCTTATTTGATTCTCAAATCCTAGACAGAAAGCTTTTAAAAATTATATATTTATCCCACGCCTTTGTTGGACTGCCTGATTTTTCTGATGAATTTACTGACTAACCTTTTGCTGACTCATTCAATTTCTTCCTACGCTTGGTATTTTATACTACCGTTAACGTATCTGCTTTACCCTTCATTATTTTATCACTTTCACTCTCTACATTTCGCTCTATATCTGAAATTATCTACTATATTATTATAATTGTCTAATCTTTTTGGATTTAAAACATTTTATTTCTTTGGTAGATAACCTCACTTTGTATGCTTTGGTTTCCAAAAAATATGATTTACTTGGACTTTTCTAACCCGATTTGATGTATGATTTTTCATTTTATTTTTTATAACCTGAATGCATAGCAAACACTAAAAATGCAGTACTCGAGCAATTTAGTTTAAACAAAGTAATTTGAAGTCAACTTACCAATAAAAAAAAACTAATCTAAGAATATCAATTATTTATGGATATGTAAAAGAATAGAATGTATCTTTATTATTTATATTTCTTTTTTTGATCAAGAATTTTAAAAAAAAAAAGGCATGCGCGTACAATAAGTTGATTTGTGAGAAAATGAATATGAGAAGCTTTTTTTTGTTGTTGTTGTAATATTTTAAAAAAAAAATAGAGAGAGAGGGGGGGGAGTCATTTTATAGACGAGCTTTAATTGGAGCTGATACAATATCATCATATAAAAGGGTAGTAAGGAAATCATCATATCTTTCACCAGTGATATTAGTAGCAAATGCTTGCTTGGATGCCTCGTATTTAGAAGAGTCATACTTATTACCGAGATTTTTCTTGATTTTATTTGTTTCTTCATCAAGAATGGCCAAAAGATACTGACCTGTGATGACTTTTCCTTTATCCGTGCGTGCATTATGACGAGCCCATTGCCATAATTGAGAACGAGAGATTTCAGCCGTGGCAGCATCCTCCATTAAATGATTTATGGGAACACAACCTGTTCCACGAAGCCAAGATTCCATATAGGCTAATCCAACCTGAATATTTTCTCTAATACCTTGCTCGGTAATGGCTCCTGTAAAGTTTACATCAATCAAGTCTTTGCCTGAGACAGATACATCGTCACGACGGATATGAATTTGGTTTGGCTGGGGCATATGCTCATCAAATACATCAAGCGCAATTTTGACCAGATCTGGATGCGCAACCCAGGTACCGTCATGACCGGCAGTGACTTCGCGAATTTTATCATTGCGTACTTTAGTCATGGCGGCTTCGTTTGCCTTTGGATCGTTCTTGATTGGTATTTGGGCAGCCATACCTCCCATGGCATGTACACCACGCTTATGGCAGGTTTGAATAAGTAAACGTACATAAGCATCCATGAAAGGAACCGTCATGGTAACGGTTGATCTTTCAGGCAAAACAAAATGCGAATGTTCACGGAACTTCTTAATGAATGAGAAGATATAGTCCCAGCGTCCACAATTCAAACCAGCCGAGTGGTCACGTAATTCGTATATAATTTCATCCATTTCAAAGGCTGCTAAAATGGTTTCAATCAAGACAGTACCGCGAATAGTACCACGGGGAATATTAATCATGTCTTGAGAGACATTAAATATATCATTCCAAAGTCTATATGATCATATAAGGATTAAATTTTTGAAGAAGAAGAAACGAAAAAGAATAAACAAATAAATAAAAAGTAAATGAATTTAAATTTACCTTGCTTCCAAGTGAGATTCAATCTTTGGAAGATAAAAGTAAGGACCTTTACCACGTTTAATAAGTTCCTTTGCATTGTGGAAAAAATAAAGAGCAAAATCGAAAATAGAAGCGGAACAAGGCTCACCATCTATGAGTACGTGCTTCTCTACCATGTGCCATCCCCTTGGTCTATTAAAAATATAAATTACAATGTTAACCAAATTATCTTCGCGACAAGTGTTTTGGAGGTTTGAATTTCTCCTTTTTTCACATGTGAAAAAAGGAGAAAAAAAAGATCCAATCAAACAACTTGTTACACTTTATGCTACTAATTTCCTTTCTAAGAAATGTCTATTTCTTACCTGACAATAAGCGTGGCAAGTTTACCATCCTTACGAAGACTATATTTTTTTCCGTTAGCATTGGTGAATTCAATTGTCTCACGGACACCATCACGTATATTGACTTGGCCACTGATGCAATTCTCCCAAGTAGGTGTGCTTGAATCTTAATATAACCCATCACTATTAGACTTTTTTTTTTGACTTTGTTTTCCAAGTAGGAGAATAGCTTACCTTCAAAATCCGCCATGAATGTATTAGCACCTGAATTCAAAGCATTGATTACCATTTTACGGTCTACCGGTCCTGTGATTTCAACACGGCGGTCCTGGAGACCAGGTGCAGGAACAGCAGCTCTCCAGTTGGGATCGTTCCGAATGAAAGCGGTCTCTGGTAAAAAGTCCGGGAAGACACCCTTATCAAGTTCTTTTTGTTGGATCTCACGTTTTTGCATTAATTCCTTGCGAGTGGGATTAAAGATACGTTGGAGGGTTGCAAGAAAATGCAATGCGCTGGGAGAAAGTAGGTCAGCCTCGGTGATGGTGACAGGTGCCAAAATAGATACACCGGGAACATTGGTTTTTAACATGGACTTTGATAAAGCAGACATTATTTTTTTTTTTTTAAAAAAAACGAAATTGAAATTGAATAATAATAAAAAAAGTAAAGAAAGTTGTCTTTATTTATACTTGTGAATATCTTCCAAATGCTTTAAAAAAAGTCACTTTTGCTTTCATCATGTTTTTTTTTCCTTGTGTCACATGCTAAAAGTGTTGTATTCACATGAATAACCGATTAAATAGCGGAGAAGGCCGTCTGAAAGAATTCAGTTTTTTTCTTGACCTTATTATTATTCTAAATTTACTTTTTTATTTTTATTTTTTTATAGTTTTTATTTTTTTACACTCTCTTTGAAAAAAAAATCAGTATGTTGTTAAGATATGACAATCCACATTGGTACCAGAAGAGGTAAACAAAACTAAACCTTAAAAAGTAACAGGAATAAAATGGATTGTTATCATTTTATGACGTAAAAATGTATAGTAGGGTATTAAATCTCCGATGACAACATGAAAAAGTCATTTTTGACCATATCCCTTTTAAAAAAACGACACTCTCTTTTTTTTTTTTTTCATAGATGTTATCATTAAGTATCTTGGAATGGAACTTAACCAGGATTAAAATAAATAAATAAAAAGAAATATTACGTCAATACAACACTTTATTATGTATAATTAAATTGTCTACTTTGGCTTTCAAGTTATTACAGCAATGAAAAATAATGTCTTTATGGAATTCATACGGTATCTGAGTTATTGATAATTGTGACCTATTTTTTTTTATTTTAATAATTTTTTTCAGTGGCTTATTAAAGTAATAAATAGCACCATTCAGCAGGCTTTTTTTTTCTTTTTTTTCTCTCTCTTACATCTTGTTCAGGTTTGTTAGTTTGTATATAGATTTAATTGTTTTTTTTCAATAAAACTATATACTTTTTATTATTTGTCTTTTCTTTTTTCGGTGTGTGTGATTTTATGTGGTTTGGAGGTAGTGGTGTGTGATATACGCAAGTTCATTCGCATTAAGTACGTTTCTGCTGATCAATAGCTTAAATGTGCACTGCTTACGTAGCGCTTGCAAAATTAATAGCCTTTATGGTTATGACACCCGTTTGAGGACTGATATCTTTTTACAGTAATATCAGACTATAGGTTGGCTGTCAAAATATCTTTTACGTATTTATGTACGATGTCGTAACTAAAACGTTTTATTATTAAATTGAAAATGAAAAAATATGAAAAGATTTATACTCTTTTCTATCTTTAAAAATAACTTGATTCAAAGTTATATTTTGAATGCTGTTTTGGCTTGGAAAAAAAAAAGGTGAAAATATTGATATCCTTTGTCAGGAATCTTTATTTTTATTTTATTTTTCATTCCAGGTCAAGTAGTACTGTGCATATCATGCAATGAAAAGACTAGTTGAAAACCCAATAGTTTGCTAATTGGTTTGATGCACTGCAGTACTCTTTTTTTTTCTTCTTTTTTTTTACCTTTTATGAAGAAAATATCCCTTTTTATTCTTTATTAATAATACTTTTAAAAATAAGTACATTGACTAAAATGTCTCATCTTTATTACCTCGCATAAGGTATTTATAAACATCAACTATGAGTTGGTCATGTTGATATTATATCAAAAATAAGAAGCTCTATTTTTTATTTTGCTATCAATAAAGTATACGCATATAATCAATATAAACGACATTTAGTAACCAAGGCAAACACCAAACTATATCAAGTTATATCAGATCCGTTGGAAAAAAAAAAAAAAAA
>VCJA01002049.1:4702-23095 GCA_024139275.1 Backusella macrospora
TAATTTAAGAGGATACTTAGAATAATCAAATAAAGCCTGATTGAAAAAAAGAATCCTCTAATAAAGCAAGATAGTCTATCTATATTGATGTCTATATTTTATGATAAAATACACTCAATGTATGTTTGTTCAGGTAATGTAGAGAATATCTATTTTATAATGCTTTTGGAATCCATATTGAGCACTAGACAGCATATCCTAGAATAGATCAAAAGCACTAAAATGAGCGGATGGGTGCATTTAATATATAATAACATGATGAAGATACATTAATACAATAAATACGCGTTATTTGATGGGCGTTACTTCTTCTTCTTTTTTAGTGGATAAATCACCAGATTCGATAACAGGTATATAGTATCGTTGTCGTCTGTTATACAGAGAAACCACCTTTCTGCTTAAAGTACCACGTAGGATTTTTCCAGAATTGAAATAAACTTTACTTTTGCTATTATTATTATTGTATAACAATGGGAATTTTATAAATACAATGTGCGTAAATACAAACTTGCTTGGTTAATATCAGTTCTATTTATTCATTCGTTCATTTCAGGAGATCACTGTGTATATAGTTAGAAATGAGTTTTTCAAAATTTCTTTATAGTATTTGTAGAACCGCGGCTATTAAGAAAGAAAAAAAACCTGTTTCTATCACCAACAAAGTATTATAGTTCCTCCCCCCTTTTTTTTTCTTCCTTTCTCATAGCGAGCATTTAATTCATACTAAAATAATCTTGAAATAGATACCTAAATTTGGATCGACTTGGCTTGATTACATGATCATAGACTTGTCACAGAATATGCTTGAGTGAAAATATGATTTGGGGAACATTATATAATTGATACTAAAATTCCTTGAATACACGAGTAATAGCAAAAAAAAACAAAAAAACAGAGACGCTGTCAATGTTTGGTTAGCAAGGAGAGGTAGATTCCATCCGGTCAATTACAGCAGGAGAAAAAAAGGGGAACGTTTTATATACAACAAATGGGTGGATACCGAGAAAACACTCTGAATAAACAAAGTAAAACAGAAAAAAAAAACAAGTTAAAAAGTATTGTAACTACTCTAACTTAGTAAGGAGGAACTTCTTATTTTTTATAATCTTATTTTATCTATTTTGTGGTATACTTCTTCTCACCTTTCCCCTCCGCCTCCCTCTTTTTATTATTATTATTATTATTATTATTGGTAGAAGGGACGGTATATGTTTTCCGCTATCCTATTTTGTCTGGTCTTTTTTCTTCATTTATCTTCTGAGATTATTGTATCATACTGGTTTTTCAAGGGGTTACTTGACATTCTCTGTATGTTTGTCACATGGATGACTCAAAGTATGATGGTTTACCAAAAACAGCTTCCTTGTGTATTTAGTCATTAGGGAAAGTCCAAGCGTTCAATCATCAAATATAGTAATCTAGATCTTACTCTCCTTAATCTCTCTCAATTCTATTTCTTTATTTCCGTCATTTTACTATTTTTTTTTTCTCTCCCTTCTCTCTTTTCTCTTTTCCCTTTCCCCTTTTTCTTTCTTTTCTTCTATCTATCAACTGTTTTTATATACACGCTATTATTATTTTTTTAAAACAAAATGGAAGCTGCCGTCTCACAACAAGCGTATACATCTATGATGAAATTTACTATAGATGGAAGACCATTTGTGAAGGTATTAATACAGTTATTTATTTATTTGTTTACTTGTTTGTTTCTATAGTAATTAATCATATAATAATAACAATAATAAAGGACATCCATGATTTGTTTGCAGCACTTATTGTACAAACCCCTCTAGACACCCATCGCTATCTTTTCAGAAATTATTACAGTACCTTTAGCTCCGAAGATGCTATTCACGCCCTAGGTGATTTGCGTTTTTCACATACAATTCGCACGCCTGATCCCAACGACCCATCGCGTCTACAGCGGACAACTACAACTACAACCTTTAATATGGCTAGAGAAATGGCAAAAACACTTTGTCAACAGTTTCAAAACTGCCGATTGATGGAAAATGCTGTGGATCATCAAAACCGTACCTTCCGTGAAAAGGGCATCTGGCATTTGACACCAAAAGGCCTGTGTGTCCTGCAGGATTTCTGTGTCCGAACCGAAGTCAGTCTATCTAGCTTAAGAAAACATTTTAGTCATATGGAAGCCATCAGTTTAGTTCGTCTCGAGCGTAACGCGGACGATGACCAATTGATACTGAGCCGTCCCTGTATATCCATTGTATTTCGCGTCATGATGACTTCCCTACCAAAAGAAGGAGATTTACCTACTTCAGGAGGAAATGTTAGCTCGGTAGCAGCAGTGGCTACAAATAATACCCCTCCATCCTCTACCGCGTCATCTGTCACCTCTAGTACCTCTTCCTCTACTCCTTCATTGAGCGCTCCCTTTGCTATGTCATCTAACACATCCAATAATGAATCTCGCGTTCATCTATTGAGCAACACCCTTCTAACCCTATCCACCAACCGTTCTAGCCATATAAAAAATTCCAGAAGCATGCGTACTATTTTCTCATCACAAATGTGCTGCGACTGGTTAACTGATTACTCTACTGTGTCTTGCAGAGAAGAAGCAGAAACAATTACATCAGAGTTTATAAAATATGGTTGGATAGAATATCAAGATTCGAAATATACTAACTATGGCCCATTAAAAACATCCAAAACCGTCATGTTTGTTGTAACAGAAAAGGGTAAAAAGATTATTAGTGAACAAACAAAGACTAATAGTCCTAGCAGTACAAATAGTCTGACAACCTCATCAAAGCAAACAGGGGTAAATAACAACAACAATAGTGGTAATAATAATAGTGATGGTGGTATCACTAAGAACAGCTTGCTAAAGGATGATAACCAGACAACCACACTTAAGGAAATATTATCTCAAGATCCAGAATCACTTCTCATCACCACGACACACTCAATAGAAGATGAAGTAGTATCTCTTGATCTCGCCAGCTCCTCAGCCACTACCACTACTATAAACTCAAGAACGTTTGGTGATCATTTGGAAACGGCATCATCATCCTCTTCCTCTTCTTCACAAATTGACCAAAAAGAAAGTAACTCTGCAAAACTAAAATTCATCCTGGAGAATCCCAAACTACGATCACCCTTCAAAGACTTCCTTCGAGCCAACTTCTGTGAAGAGAACCTTGATTTTTGGATTGACTATAATACACTGACTAGAAAATGTCGAAATCAAAGTCCCGCCTTACCCTCTCAAAACCAAAAAGATTTACTAGAGGACGCATATGATATTTGGTCCACTTACCTTGCCCCAGGCTCTTCTAGTGAGCTCAATGTAGAACATTCGTTATGTCAGGAGATGCAAAGACTTGTGCAGTCGGTGATCACTGTCATCCCAGCCTATTCAGGGCAGACGAATCCTACAATTATTATCACGGCCTCATCCGTCTCTCAGAGCCTACGTATGATGCTCAAATTGTTTGATCGTGTCAATGAACATATTTGTCGATTGATGGCATCGGACTCTGTACCGAAATTTGTAAAAACAGAACGTTATCGTAAAATAACAGAAGCTATTGAACGTTCCGAACGTAAGAAATTGCGTGAATTGACTAGTGAGGTATTCGCCACAAATATAGATGATGAAGATGATGAAGATGAAGTGATCGGGAAACTGAAAAAGGAGTCTAAAGCGATAGCAGCTGTCAAAACAGAACTATAGTCGTAGCAGTAGTCGTAGTAGTCGTAGTAGCCAAAATTAAAAATTAAAAAAAAAATAAAGTCACAAAAAAAAAAGGAAATTGACATCCCCCTTGTTCATTACCATGTTACTGTTTTTTCTGTTAAAGTAATTAAAGAAATGACACCATTACAAGTTTATTATTCAAAAATATTTGGAATTGGCCTAGCTTTAGGTGCTGGAATGGAAGTGATGTTAATTAAGAGCAATTACTGTAAGAACCTTTTGTTTTTTCTCTTTGGTGACAATAATACTAATTGTGTCTCTTTGAAATAGACCAAATGCTTGCTGCTTCAGAAGCAAAGCAGAAACTTAAAGAACTTAAGCAAGAGCAAGAGGATACAGATCGTTTAGACCGCATGAAACAAAAAGAATAATGATAATGATATAATGATAATAAAATAATAAAATACCCTTCCTTTTTTTAGAATTAAATACAATATAAAGAGACAAGGTACTTATCACACTTCACTTTAAAAAAAAAAGAAAAGTGATTCTTTCTTTTTTTTTATTAATGTTATAAGCACTTGCTTCCACAGGAAGTTTTTGCATCATGCAGTTGACTTTTGTTTTAATGACTATTGGTATTTACACTCCGACAGAAAGGTCTCTACCTTGACTTTGTATCTAGCAATGAAAAGAAAAGCTGTTATTACTATTATTATTGTTTACACAAGGAGATTATAAATTGAATTGAGCTGTAAAAAATATACATTAATTAGTTATTCTAACTACAACAGAATGAATACAATTAACTTTTGATATCATATAAATCAGCGACTAACTGGTCTCTGACCTATTTTTTTTTCGAGTTTGAAAGTTGTAACCTTCTCAGTTCACCTAGTACTAAAATTCTGGCATTTTGTATCTCCAAATGAAAGGCATTTGGAAATCTCCTCTTTCTTTATTTTTGTTGTTGTTGTTGTCGTGCCACTATGTCACGTTGGGTAAATCAGAGAATTCGATATCTAAAAAGTATTGAACATGTTACTTGGCTTAGATAATTCCTGGTATTACCCTTTTCTTTAGTAAATCAAGGTTAGTGTTACTCTAGTTTAATATTATTATTTTTCTTATTTTAGAAAAAAGAATATGAATGTTATACATGCCATCAATAAAAAGAAATTACTATTTTACTATTATACTCAAGCATGTACACTTGATCATAGAAAAAATCAGATATTCTCTGAGGGGAGGGGAAAGTTCGAGGTCGAAAATCGAGTCATTTTTCTCGTGTTGTTTAGCATTTCGACTGATTTTTTTCTACATTGCTTATTTGATCTTTTAGTGTATGCATGAAATGGAAAGCCTTAGCTTAATCGTATAAAAATTTAAAAAATATAATATGAGTAAAGTACACCCTTTTTTCTTATCATTATTTATTCTCATAACATAACATGTATGATTATATGCTCTAAAAGGTGAAGTATATGATGTCTTTGTTTGTTCTTATATTTCCATCACTATCACCAATACTTTAAAGTATAACAATAGTCGCAGTAATTCCTTTTTCTAACTTGCTGTTTAGATTAATTCTGCATTGCTTATCGAAAACGGATATATATGTTATTTTTATAACATAATTATACATTTAAGAAAATGTTCAAATAATCAACCTTTGTTCTTTCTTTTTTTACGTTATTATCTATATGTATATGTTATGTGACAACTCATCCGTGATTTGGAATTACTCCGGGCAATAAGTATTAATAATCAGAGTTTTTTTACATTATATAGAAAGTGAAAAATCTAAATGATATCAGAAGGTTCATAATGCTACTGTCTTTTTTTTGGGCTTGATTCAAAGTTTTGGCACACATTTCGTCTAGTTACAAAAATGTATATATATATATATATATCTCCTATTATAGTATTATTGCCGTTTGGAGTGAAGGTGATGCCAAGACAGATTATATAATATTATATTTATTAATTTTTGCCACGAGCCATCTTATATAGAAATAACTAAATAAACTTTTTTTTTTTTGATAAGCCCTTCTTCTTATGTAATGTATCCCTCTCTCGTTTTGTTAGGCCCTGAAAAAGAAAAAGTAACAAGTGAAAATGACAACCTGTTTTTTTTTAAAAAAAAAACTTCCGTGAGTAATGGATAATCTGTGAGCGAGTTTTTAGTTTCATAATCTATTTTTACTATATATGCAAAGATTGTTTTTTTTTGTCTAAATATAAAACTGTTTTCAACTTTATATTTATACTTATAAGTGCTTTCAGTATAGTTTCATGTATTTTTGTCGTCATATAAATGGGGATGGAAGGCACTAAAATATGTTCTTAGTAAAATGATTTTATTTTCCTTTTCCTCCTCGTTTAGACTCGCTGTAAACCTATCAGTATAATGTCTGAGCCGCTTCTCTATTGCCTCTCGAAACTAAACAATAACTCCAGCCAAATAATCGTTACATGGCATCTCCAGCAGTTTGTGTATGGTTGTTGCTGTCATACCTACCTGACCACAGCACCTCTCCTGCCGCGGTAGCTTTTCATCAGCAGATATGTAACACACATTGTAGTACCAATATCAATGACCATAAACGGCTATCAAGAGATGTTTCATGAGTCTGCTCTGCCCAAAGAGCTACTACTCCACCCAATACATAATCGGCTTTACTCCTATTCAAACCATACTCCAAGTCATAACCATATACTATATGTCATGATTTTTACGGACTAGATAAATAAATAAAGAAATAAAAAGAAATAAATGGTTTTAAAAGTTATTTATCTTGTGTTTTCATTTATCATTAGATATATATTATTTACCTGCACCAATCACCTCCCATTCCACCCCAGTTTGGTGTAGCATAGTTATAACTTAGATTGAAGTACGCCAACATCTCACTAACAACTGAGGGAACTCATAGTGGAGCTTTTTCGCTATATTCTGTATTGTTTGGCCAAAGGTTCAAGTAGAAAATATACAGATTGAGTTGAGTTGGAAAAAAAAAGTTGATTTTTGTTAAAACGTAGTCTCATCCACCAGAAATTATAATTAGAATCAATCACTCTGTGACCCTTACTAACAGCATATTTAATAGGGTTTGTTCAAACCTGTAACACAACATCCTGAGGTAAAGGTAGGTTATCACTTGTTACCGCGTCTATTCGATTAATTAAAATTAGCACTGTGGAACAAAAGGGTGTTATGCTGATTTATTTTTTTGGTATATACCTTCCCATAACATTGTGGTTTTGTTATATTCCTTGATAATTATCAATAAGCAAACCTAAAATATCAGTTCCAGTGGAATTGTGGTCAGCCATATATTGAAGAGCAGATTCACCTTGTTCCCAATAGCGCGAAACTGGCTCAATATCTCCATTATGATACCAGATATCAGGAAATAACTGATTCATCTCACAAATCAATTTTCTCACAATCTCATGCGTTTGGTTATTAATATTATTTAATTGGCCTGCTCTAATTTCATTTACAAAACGTTTGCCCTAATGGTTTCTATGATCATATAAATAATTATAATAAACAATGAAAGAAGTATATTAATAGACAAATAAGGAAAAATAGGTCATCTATAACTTACGTTATATTTTTGTATGATTTTCTTCAAGAGTCGGTGTGAGAAGGCTAATAAGAACAATTTGAGAGAATAGTGTTACAATTTCAGGGCTTGAGTTACCTTTTTAATGTATAAATAAGAGGTTACCATATCGATTTCAGCCATAACACGGATACCGCGATTATTTGCATATTTTATAATATGTTTTACATCTCGAGTAGTATAAATTAATCTTTTTGGTATAATTTGTAAGCACCCTGAAGTGCTAGTTTAGGAGTGTCATTCAACTTTAAGAGGAAGCTTTGTGAATCCGTGATCTGCCAGTGAAACACCTAAAAAAAAGTAATCATTATAATAGTAATAACAAAAATCAGGAATGAATACATGGTACTAGTATCATAGAATAATGATGAGTAAATGTGGAAGGAATATAAGTTAAACAAAAAGCATACATTTATTTTGTTGTAAGCCAATGAGTCTATTGTACGAAGAATATCCTCAACTGGGAGGAAGTTTCTTGTAGTATCTAAAATTGATTGGTCATAGTTACATAACCGTGACCTATAATAAATCGAAACCATACCAAGCATCAACCGCGGTGAGAATATTAGGGAGCTCACTGTATCAAAATTGGAACTTTGTGATTAACAAGTTCAACGAAGCTTACATTCTCATTTTCATCTCCTTCCATGTCAGCATCGTAAAATATCTCAAGTTTTCTTTTCTGTTTCTTCGTCTTGTTCCGAGATAAGTTGAGTTTATACTAATTGAGAAAAAGTTTCAAGACAATGCAAGGCACCCAAGCAGTATTTGCTGTCAAATTGGCAATAGAACTGTTGCTGTGAATCATTAAATGATAAGGCTCATCTAATTTTACATCACTCTGCTCTACATGTAACTGAAGCTCTTCTAATGAAATATGTGATACATTGTTTGATAACTTTGTGTTATCTTGATAATCGTTCTGTAGCTATATAGAGATTTTGAGCTTGTGTTTTATTACAAACGTAGTAAAAGGAAAAAGGGAAAAACACTTGCTGGGGACCATCTTTCATTTGTAACAATTTAAGTGTAACGAGAAATGGATTTTTGTAACTGATAAATCTCTAAACCTGATATGTGGAACGATGTTTTAATTTTGACAATAAGGCATACAAATTGAAACTAATTAAAGTTTTTACAACATTAAATTCTTGAAAGAACTTACTTACATCAAGTGCAATGGTTTCGTTTCCTTATACCGATCTCGGAGCATACCTTAACCTGTTATGACATAAACAATACGGCAATATAATTGATATCAAAATGCACTACAAATGTTTCATGAAGAAAAAAAGAAAAAAGCGTAGTACAAAGATACAAATTGAGAATATTAACCTTTTTATAGCTGTTTTTTTTCAAGTAAATTGAATGTCCGGTTTTTTTTCCCTGGACAGGGTCTAAGCTTGCTTTTCCCACTTGTGTAATGCACACAAAAAAAAACATATATAAGTAGAGTTTATTTATGGGCATCCAAATTATTCTGCATCTTACAGTCATCACACTCCTTTCTTTCAAAAAATTAAAAGAATATTAGAAAATAAATAAATAAAATGAAGTTCTCCCTCGCTGCCTCTGCCGCCCTTTTACTCGCCGCTGTCGACGCTAAAACTTTACTCTTCCCTATTCCCCAAACAGTATCTTGGACTGGATCCGAGTCAGCTGTTGCCAGCAACTTTGAAATCACAGGTGCAAAAAATGCTTTTGTTGCAGATGCTGCTAAGCGCTATACAAAGCTTATCTTCCAAGAAAGCTGGACTCCCGTAGCTCCCTCTAACCAAACCCTTAAGTCTGGATCTACTTTGAAATCCCTTGCTATCAGCGTCAAGGATAACAGCGCCAAGCTTGATACTGGTATCGATGAGTCTTACACTCTTGACGTTCCATCCACCGGTGGTAAGGCTACTTTGTCCGCAAAGACTTGGGTTGGTGCCCTCCGTGGTCTTGAAACCTTCTCTCAGCTTGTTCAGTCCAAAAATGGTAAGAAAGGTCAACTTGTTGCTCACGGTGCCCAAATTACTGATTCTCCCTCTTATGGTCATCGTGGTATCTTGCTCGATACTTCTCGTAACTTCTATCCTGTCACTGATATCCTCCGTACCATTGATGCCATGGCCAACAACAAGTTGAATGTTCTCCACTGGCATGCCACTGACTCTCAATCTTGGCCATTGTACTTCAAGTCTCATCCCGAATTGTCGCAAAAGGGTGCTTACTCTTCTGATGAAGTTTACAGTCCCAGTGATGTCAAGAAGATCATCTCATATGCTGAATCTCGCGGTGTACGTGTTATTCTCGAGATTGATATGCCTGCTCATACTGATTCTATTGCATTGTCCCATCCTGAATTGATGGCTTGTCACGGGCAATGGTGGGGTCCTTTAGCTGCTGAACCCCCTTCTGGTCAAATCAACCCTATTCATAAGGGTACAGTTGATCTCATGAATGAGGTTGTTACTGAAGGTATGAATACTTTCCCCGATACCTATTTCCATGCAGGTGGTGATGAAATTAACACTGCATGTTGGGAAACCAACGCTGAATTGAAGGCATATGTTGCAGCCAATAATGTTACCTACTCTGATATCTGGTACGAGTTCGCCAACAATATGATCAAGCATGTCAAGAATGGTAAGAAGAAGCCAATTATCTGGGAAGACTCTATCAAAGACGGTGGTGATATCTCTACTGATGCTACTGTTCAATCCTGGGTCAACCCTCCTGGAACTTACACCTCTCAAGGTTATGATGTTATTGTCACCAACTACGATTACTTCTATCTTGATTGTGGTCACGGTGGTACGTATTGATAAGCAGCCAATAATTATTATACCGGTTATTAATTTTCTTTTTATTTCATTAGGCTGGGTCGGAAACGATGATCGTTACATTTCTCCCACTCAAACCCAAACTACTGATGATGTCTTCAATTACGGTGGTGTTGGTGGCTCTTGGTGTTCACCATTCAAGACATGGCAACGTATCTACACCTGGGATATGACTTACGGTATTGGAAAGGACGACAAGGGTAAGGTTTTGGGTGGTGAAGTTGCTCTCTGGGCTGAACAATCTGGTCCTACCGTTGTTGATGGTCGTCTCTGGCCCCGCTCTGCTGCCGCTGCTGAAGTTTTCTGGTCTGGCAGTTATGACAAGAGCGGTAACCGCCGTACCCTTGACCAGGTTTTAGATCGTTTCAGTGACTGGACCTGGAGATTGATTGGTCGTGGTTACAATGCTGAACCCATCCAACCCAAGTGGTGTGCTATGCACCCTGGTCAGTGCAATCTTAATGATCCCAATGCCTCATCTTAATTAATTTAAAATCCCTTTTTACATGCTTCCTTTTTATTCCCTCAATATACAAATACTTCTTTATTTAATTAATAAATCTATCGAGATTTCATGTATCACATTGATTGTGATATGAAGCTATAGAAAATAAATCCAGGAAAAGCCTTTAACTTTGATTAAAGGTTTTAATAGTATCCCAAAATGATAAATTGAAGTTGTAGAAATAGCGAAATATTTATAAGCTATATCCAATCATTTCAAATAATGTCCTCGACGTGCTAAATACAATATTCCCAATTTATTTTATCATAACGAGAGCCCCTATTAATGCTTATTTCATTATAAGACTACCAATGTGATTTGATAAATTATCAGCACCCACTATTACGTCTATTTATTGCTCTCTTGATTTTATATAGTCTGCTTTATGCCTTGTAGTAAACTTCTTATCCTTTAGCATTCCTTTTGAATACGAATATTGAATAAGATCATAAAAATATTTGTAGTAAAACATAAGGTCATCGTATCTTCCATCATAGCTACTCTTTTGACCTAATTCGTAAGCCTCTGCATATTCCAAATAGAGATAGTAAATTGCCTCAATTGTTGATAAAAAGTTGGGACTAAGCTCTTGAAATCTCCAAAAATAAGTCAAACGAGGCTCAATTGATACTTTTTGTATTTTCTCTAGCTGTGGGGTCTCTCTAACGATTCTTTTTGCTTGTCTCCAAGTACCATCAATCACAATCAGTCTATCAAAGCTGTCTCTAGGAATTTCATATAACGTTTTTGCATCCTAAATAGAGTTTAATTTATTGAATTTTCTCTTTCCTACACTCTTCATATTTGTTACTTTACAGGTCCTGGAAATAACATCAACACTCGTTCTGGGTGTTCATATTCGGGCATCTCTTTCCAGTTATAAACTTCAACATCGTCCTCTGCAATAATACGAGCATGAAGTGCTGTTGATTTACCGTCCAATTCAAGCTCATGCTTGATCCTTTTTTTTTTAAAAAAAAAAATTATACGTATAATTAATAAATTTATATGGCATTCTCTATGTTCTTAAAGGTTACTTACACATCGAGTTTGACCGGCAAATTGACTTTCGGTATTTCCGATCTGTCCATTCCCAAAACTCTGAAGCAATAATAACAAAAGTATTTCATTTTTTTGTTGCATTGGGGACAGGTGTAGCGTTCATCACAGCGATAAAGAATCTCATCGTCTTTTATCTTTAAATGCAAGAAAGGCGAGTTTTTTCTATATTCTAATCTTTCTTGCTCGTCTTCGTTCGACATTACAGTTTAAAGCCACTTCAGAACTTTCTTTTTTTTTTTAGCAGTGTAGATGCTATAATTAAAGTCCAGACAATCTTTTTTTAGGTCATAAACATTACGTAAACTCTAAGTAAAGTTTTCTTTGACCGTGTAACACTTGTAAATACTTGGATCGCTCTAACACTATACCATTCTAATAGTAAACATCCATTGTTGTCTTTAACTCTGATATCTATTTATTCTGCCAATAAATAGGTCATTTAACTGCTAGATTGTAAGGAATTATATCACAGAAAAACAACCAAGCGAAAGAAATATTAAGAAAAATCAAGTTTAAAAGAATATAAATCTCATTCTTGACAATCAATAAAATGCGTAATCATTATTTTATTCTTTGCTAGTAATACAAATCATCATTACTAATATTCAATAGTCTTTTTAGTATAGTAGATACCAGTAGCTGTAGATAAAATGACAAGTGTAACCGGAAATGGTTTTCTCGCCTTTATAGTTTTTGGTACCATACTTCCAGTTAAGACAACAGATGCTGCTAGTGCTGCTTCATGACCATAGCATTTGTTCCCTTTAATAATATAAGCTGTGGTCCCATAAATAGCGCCAGCAACAAGTGAAGGAACAGAGCGAATGCGTGAATAACCGGCAATACCACTAGATACTAATTAGTTTAGGGCACGACATATGTGTATTGTACTTGAGCTTACATAGCAGTAGACACAAGTGCCATCGCATAACAAGGATGGTGCGACATTTTATAGAAACAGAAAAACTCTGGCTTCATAACTTTGAACACTCCCACAATTATGACATTCTTGACTAATTGAAAAGTAGTCTACATGGAGCAAAAAATGAAAATCAGATTAATCAGATTTTTCTAATCTCAGCCAAAATTTATATTTCAGTGTCTTTCCCGTCGAGTTTGTATCTTTATCCGTTTGAATGTATATGGAGATGTAAAACATAAAATCAGTCTCATATAGTAATTGATTAATACTATATTTCGGAGTGATGTAGCTCTTATCAAACATTATTGCACTATTACTTTTAAATACGTCATTTCTATGATGCGGCAATGTCGTCTGTCAACATAAATCTATCATTTATAGGAAATCTTAACGTGACTTTTATTGCTTCATAATGACCTCACTTAAGTAATATCCTGATGTATAAAAACCTTTGAGAAAAACCCTTCATTTTTCTTTTTTATATCATATATACTATTAAACTACTACAATGAAAGCATCCAAATTATTCTTTTTACCTATTACCGCTTGTGTTTGTCTTTTATTGTTAGCAAACGAAGTACATGCTGAAGGTAATTTTCTCCATTTGAAAGAAATAATATTTACTAATTTTTATCTTATTTTATTTCTTTCTCAGCTTCAGTCAACGATGTTGCAGATTGGACGCAGTCACAAGTCCGTGCTTATCTTGACAAATACAAGATTGCTTATGATAAAAACATGGATGAACAAACTCTTATGGACACTGTAAAGCAATATCACAATTCTGCAGCTGAAAACATAAACAGTTTTGTCAATGATAAGGATGATAAAATCAACAAACTCATTGATGCTTTAAAAATCAAGCTTGAAAAGAACTATAAACTCTCTGCAGCCAACGTTGATGGGCTTTCTGGTGATATTAAGCATAGCTTGAAACAGCTCCAGTTAAGCGGCGATTTACAACAGGATAAGGTGAAGCAATTGTTGGATGATTTGCATCGTGATGCCCTCAAGAAGAAATATGTCACAGAGGCTCAGTGGAAGGAAATTTCTAATGACCTCGAGGCTTCCTTTAACCAGCCTGGCTGGCTACAACGTACATTCTCTGGATGGTCTGGTAACTCTGATCCCAACTATTCTATTCAGAACTGGGTGGATAAAAATGTGGTAAATCGTTTGGAGCAAAACAAAGAGCTCACTATGCAAGAGATCCAGTCTGTCACAGAGACATTGGTCAATGCTGTCTCCACTGCTGTTAATACTGACGTTTCTAAATTGGGCGACCGTGATTGGTGGAATCAGCTAGGTGACGACCTCCAGTCCTCTGCCAAGCTTAAGAGGGACCAAGTACAACAAGTTGTTGATTCAATCCGCGATGATGTAGTCTCTTACAAGATATTTGTTATGGATTATGCTAATGATAATTCACAACACGCATTTCATGCTGCCAGTGAATATATCAAGAATGCTGGTAACAACATTTATGAAGCCATTCGTAATCCAATCAAGGCTCGCGAAGCTAGTGCAAGTAGCGCAGTATCTGTTGCTTCTGAAGCTGCCGCCTCTGCTACGGATGCTGCAGCACAATCTGCTTCTATCATTCAAGCTCAAGTAACCGAATCTGTTTATGAAACAAAGGATTCATTTGCCAGTTATTGGAAAAATACAGAGTTAGATGCATATCGTAAGATAGGCTATACCGAAGCACACATTGACTGGATTGAAAATTATCTTGCCAGAACATTTAATAATAAGACTTCTTATGCCAAAGAAACTATTCAAAATGCTATCAATACTATTCGTCAATATCTGATCAACACCAAGGTACAAACAACCTCTCATATTGATGCCCAAATGAAGTCCCTTGAGAATATGATTGATTCTTGGAAAAAGACAATAACTCGCGATGAATTGTAAATATAATATTTCTAATGAAAACTTTTAATTGCTATGTATGCTACCCCTTCCCCTATTTTTTTTTAAAAAAAAATTCATTTATAATCAATAAAAGAATATATTTTTAATATTATTTGAGCTATCGGCTATGATAATGATGATGATTTATATAAGGTTTTTTTTTATTATAAAATAAACAACCATTAAATTAAGTATGTTTTGTGGATAATCTAGAAAATGCTATAAGCTTTCTTACTAGATAATATTATAATATCGAAGGATTATGTAATAAACAGAAGAATATACTCTGGGCACAGCTAGGGTATTTTGTAAGATTTGAAATAAACAGTATAGGTCTGTTAGTTTTATTGAATGTCATCACTCACAATTCCATTTAACTTGAAGATATTCAAACGTGCATATGCAATGCATGAAAAATATATAAGCCTCTAAAGTTATTGTTATTATTGCTGTTGTTGTATCCTGTAGAAAAAAAATCAATAATAACAAAGTATTATTAAATCTGGATTTAAAGACGCGAGGATACCTTTGCTGCTTTGGCAAAATCATAAACTCTGCAGAGCTTTCTCCTAAATTGACTCCTTTTTAATAAATAAAAATGCATAAATCATCCCAAAGAATGAGATTGATAAAAAAAAAAAGTAAAAAAAAAAGGAGACAATAGAATTTAATACTGTTTCAAACACTCCGAAAGACTCCTTGACTAAAGAGCATACCCTTTTTTTCATTTTTCATACTAAAGGAAGAGTGTAAATTTCTATATACAAATATCATTCATTTTTATTTTTATTTTTTTTATCTTTATTGTTATTTTTTAGTAACTGTGTCAAGTGCTGATCAATTTCAATTAGTTTTAATTT
Organism: Backusella macrospora; assembly: GCA_024139275.1. Lineage (NCBI taxonomy): Eukaryota > Fungi > Mucoromycota > Mucoromycetes > Mucorales > Backusellaceae > Backusella > Backusella macrospora. Next base: position 20,093 of record VCJA01002049.1, read on the forward strand.
GTGCGAGCTGACATGCATATAACTATTATAGTTTATATTGTAAGAATAACTTTCAAATTGTGGAGGGTTCGGATAGCTAAGTTTTTTAAAATCGCTTGTCACTAAAGTTGAAATTTTCTCCTGAATTGCTTTACAAAATACTACATCTACTGTAGCCGATTCTAAGTGACTTTCAATGGCTTTTGTTGTTTCGTGTACTTTAGTCATATAACTGTTTAATTGATTCCTTTGTAAGTGGATTTTGTGAAAATAATCCACTAATTGTCGAAAATCTAGGCTTCTTTGATATATTCGTTTATAAATACTATAAATCTCTATGTATTTTGACCGCAAGCTACGGACTCCTACCACTGCTAATAGTAAATCTAGACTTCTACTCATCTGACCATATACTCCTCCATAAAAATTGTTTATTTCTTCATCCCAAGAACGGTATTGCTGCTCGATTCCAGATTCGATTATAGGTGTTATTGTTGTATCAACGCCAGGTATCCAGTGCAGTATTTCCTTTATAAATACAGTTAAAGTTGGTATTGATTGATTAAACCACTCGGAAACACGCTCTGATTTGGAAACGAAGTCTTTAAGTCGACTGTCAATAAGCTCCTTTTTCAATTGAATAATGGCATGATCTGCAGGGGTATTTGTTTTGACGCAAAATTCAGGTGCACTTCTAAATTGCAGACAATTGTCCTTTTTGTTATTGTGTATTTTTTGAAGCTGATAGCTAATCCATTCTTGTGGCCAAATCTGCTCAATGCTTTTCTTTTCATCTTTTTTTGGTGGTCGTATTGTTTTCCTTGATGTATTAAGTGATGGCTTAAGAGATCTATGTAGATGCTCTAAGCTAGTTGTAAGATGAAATGTAATCATTAAAATTGTATCAAGATATTAAAAAAATAAAATAACTATAGGATTTTGAAAAATGAAAAAGCAAAGTGAAAGGAATAGTAATTTTCAAGTATTTTTTTTCTAAATAAATAAAGGCATTTGTCGGGACCCTAATTGAGGCTTCGCATTTTCTCATTTTGTAAATTGAGCCCTCCTCTGATTTTCCTTAATAATTGAAGTTGATCTTCCTATTCTTATAATTATTTATTTCTAAAAAGAAAATAAGACATTATAAGAGAACAGCACACTTTGATAACGTGAAGAAGAAAACATTTAGCAGTATTGATAGGCACTGAAGTGGCTCATAGAGTATAAGAGTAAAAAAGAATAAGTTAACACATCTATACTATATTACCAACAGTAATGTTTTTTTTTACTATATAGGCTATATTAATTTTTAAACCCACTATAAATATGTTATATACAAGAAATATTTATTATCTTGATATGAATAACAAGAGAGTGTATGATGTTTTTTGCCTTTCAGGAGTAAATTTTATGCAGGTTAATGAAGTTGAAAATAGCCGACTCCAGGGCAGCCTGTTTGATCTCCCTTTTCCAGTTCGTTGCCACAGTGACAGGAAAATAAAAAAATTCTGGTGGTAATTCTGAAGTGCAATATACACATTTCTTGTAAACAGCTTTAATTGAAGTGCCAAGATTTTAAAAAGGTCTTCAATATATTTTATTGATAGTTACATTAGAAAAGTATACAAGCGTAACGTTAAAAAAAGTTTATTCAGAAGTAAAATATGATAAATATTTAGCATTTACCACCTTTACTTTTTTCAAAATTTTGAAGTTTATCCATCGAAATATACGTGTAAAACAATAATTATAATAGTAATGAAGTATGTAACTTTATTATATGAATATAATACATATTTTCAATAATGTAATTTCTTATCTGAAGTTTCTAAGTATATTTTCATTTTATACATACTTATATCACTCTAGGAAAATGGGCAGGTTGCTTGACGAGTTTAAAATAAGCATCCAATAAAAAGCGATTTGTATTTACACCCACGAAATATTCTTTCTGGACTACCATATATGAACACAGGTCTGAGCCCTTTTACAAGAATTTCTGCATTACTTTTTTTTTATTGTTCCTACTCACCTAATAAGGAAGCGTTTTTTGGGGAAAAAAAGTGCTACAATAAATATTCACACAAAAAAATACTTTCCTTTATATGGTAATTTTTGTAAAAAAAAAATCCTGGCGTGAGCGCGACTTCGCCAGCTTATTTTATAATTCACACCGAAAAGAAGAACTGTTTTATTCTGTTTACTTTTGAACACACTATACTAAAACAGCTTGAGTTTATTATTAAAAACTAAGGTAAATTAAAATAATGCATGGCAAGTTTAGAGAAACACGCCACAATAATAGAATTGAGCCGTAGCCAAGATTCTGGTTTGGAATCTCTAGCGATCTCCTAGATTGCATCATAGAACCGCGTCCGAAACGCATTTCCAAAAAGAAAGACAGAGAGGTATAAAAGTCGAAAGTTTTCTACCATGTGGCTCTTTAGAAGATTACTAAGACTGTCTATAAACACATTTATTGAGTGGAGACAGTCCCTGTAGATATTGAAAATATCACTGAAGCCTATAAAGACAATATCAAGACTAAAGCCAACACAGTGGCTAGAGAGTTTACTGCTGAATAGTCGTATTGTATACCTTGGAAAAATCTGGACGGTGACTCTAAATATAAAGAGGCAAAAGTATTTGAAAAAAATTGTTCCGTGGGATGCCTGTAATTCTAACTGGTGTCTTTAAGCTGTATGGAAGAGTAATGTACAAACAGTTTCCCTACTTAAACACCAGTAATCCAGGGTATCAAGTATATACTATGATAGTATTAGTTTTACAAGATATTAATTTTTTTTTAACAATAGGAGCAGTCACTGCCTCTACTTCGTTTCGTTCTTTCCCCCGTTCATCTTCTCGTCCTCGCTCCCCATCGCTTTTACGCGCTCTTCTTATGAAATAATTAATGATGATCTTCCTCTTCATGTGAATCTTGACGATGATTATCCCAGTCTCTAAAGAGGTAAAACACTTTACTAATATTATCATTTTTACTAATTACTAAAAAAAAAAAAA
>VCJA01002063.1:4894-16822 GCA_024139275.1 Backusella macrospora
TGTATATATTGTATTACTTTATTATATTAATAATGATTAGATAAACCATTCGATTTTACATGAAACTAATTATAAAAAAAATTATTGAGCCAATGCTACAGCCACGCTATATGCACCACTATGACTAATAGAGACATTAATGTCTGTAATCCCTGCAAGTGCTGCAGCAGATTCTGTATCTCCTGATAAAACAACTTCAGGTGCGCCTATACTATTTGACTTGATTTCAATACTCTTTAAAGGAGCACCAGCACCTTCAGATGGGATTCCACCATAGGAAGATATAGCCTTGAATACAGCCTCCTTTGCGGACCAACGACCAGTAAAGCTAGCCTGGGGATCGGGACGAGAGTTACAATATTCAACTTCGGATACAGTGAAATTACGTTCAATAAATGTAGGGTTATCAATATTGACAGTGTTTGTTAGTTCAACATCCACTCCGACACCTCTCTTTCCAGCTTGCTGTTCAGTAAGGGATTCAAGTATCTTTCGGGTATCATCTACATTTCCTGCAGTAGGTGTTGGTAGGTTGGCAGATTTGTGATTGAACTTCCATGAATTTGATTGCTTTGAATATTCAGCTCGGGCATGAGGATTCAAATATACAGTATACTCAAGATCGTCGGAATAAGGTGGCTCAGTCTTTACCTGGACAAACTCGGAAATCCCAGTAAGAGAATCGTGAAGATAACGGTATGATTTATCATATCTGTGGGAATTTTTCTTTTGGTATTCTTCATACTGGTTTTCTTCTAATGAAGCGAGAATATAGTCAGGGTGAATAATCAAAATTTCACCACCTGCTTGGCCAAAACCAAAAGATTTGAGTATACCAGCCTTCAATCCATCTGTTTGAATAGAGCGTGAAGGGAAGACAATGTAATCATATTCTTGTAAGAGAGTATCGATATTGTCTGCATTACGATTTCCAGGAACAATACCACTCAAAATAGATTGCATTACACCATTAGCCATCCAGGAGGCAGCAGGGCCCTTGGGGTGACCGGTTAAGTATTTCTGGGTTATTGCCAAAAGTGCATTACCCTTAGTGCGACCGAGATGTTTCATCTGAGTGTTAATAACCTTGGACTCATTCTTATCATTAGCTTTAGTAGAAGTACCATGAAAAGAAGCGATGCCAATATCATCGATAGTAAGTCCATACACTGCTAAAGCCCCACGAATAGCAGAGATTGACTTATCACGCTGATAGAAGTTGTGGTTCCAGTTTGACAAAGCCTCCTTTTCTTGACTCTTTGCTTCGGTGTTAATGAAAGTGGTACGCTCTTGCAACCATTCTTCTTCATCGCACTCATTAATTTCTCCAGAAGCCTTGAGTTCTTCTACTTCTTCTCGTAGTGTCTTGTATTCACGTTCAACCCAGGTCTTGATTTGCTCACGGCGCTCATTAACTTGTCTGGCACGATATTTAAAGTTTAATAATGGAGAGGCTCTCTTTCCTGCACTTTCACGAGCAGTAGTCAATATACCAGCACCAGGAGCAGGTACGGAACGTCCTTCTTTATCAGTAGCGGTGTTAGTAAGGGCAATGATACCATATATAGGTGAGCCAATCTCAATGGCAGTAGCAGCAGTCATAAGAATATGTGTTGCTGAACCATGAGACTCCATAAAACCAGCTCTAGTACTAGTTGTCGGGCGAGACATTTCTGCAGGTGAACGACCTTGTTTAAGCTCTTCATCTGTGTTAGAAGTAGCCTTCATATTACCAAACTCGCAACTAGATTCCTCAGTAGTTTCCTCTGAAGCGCCAGCAATCATGATTTTAGCTTTCCCAGACAAGAGTGAATCACAAGCTAACTCTATAGAAACAGCGGCTGTAGCGCAGGCATTAGCAGGGGTCTTAACAGGACCAGACGAAGATATAAGTAACATATTAATCCATGCTGGCATTGTATTAATCTGTGCTTCTTGAAGAATATCTTTCTGTACGGGCTGATCGAGAAGTCTGCCTCTAAACATACCACTTTGAGCACCTTGACCACCAACACCAGAGCCAGTTGTATTACCGATTTCAGAAACATGAATGTATTTGAAGAATTCATAGGGATCTGTGATACCAGCAGATACAAATGCTTCAACAGTTGACACAATATTATACAAAGTAACCGGATCTACTTGATCAATGATGTCTTGAGGAATACCAAAATGCTTAGCATCCCATCCACTTGGAATTTGTCCTGCAACAAGTCTATCAAAACGGAGTGCTTTTGGAACATACAATGCGGCACCCTTACGTATATTGACACACCAATCACCATTAGAATTCTCATAAATATCAGCCTTATCGCCTTGTTGATATTTAAAATGTTCAGCCTCTTCTTTAGAACATTCAAAAGATTCAAGATCCTGATCAATTATTACTTCCTGAAGAAGCATTTTTTTCTCAGGATTATAACCTTGCATAAGACTAGGTTCTAAAGAAATAAAAAACAAAGTTAGGAATTAAGTATATAAAAGTAAATAATATTAAAAATAATTACCCATAAATCGTACACCAGTATGTTCAAGAATATTCTTTTCATATTTAGACTTGATATCATGATCTGCAACAGGATCGTTTGTTTTTGCATCGACCCAACCAGAATATACCTTTCCATTCTTTGCCTTTCCATCGAAATGCTTTATGTACCCCATAATCCACGCAAGTTCGATACAGCCTTCAAGAGAAAATCTACCATAGGCTTCCATTTCCCAACGGGTTCTAGCATTTCCCCAAGGGTTTACTTCACCAAAACCGGCAACAACAATAACTTTATCCAAATCAAGCATACCCTTAAGATGTCCGAGGTGTTTAAGACTTTCATAAGGCTTCAATTTGGGGAATTCAAGCTTAATGTTTGCACGAGGGGTTGCTTCAGCAGGTTTATGGCTTCTTTCTGATTCTTCTCCAAATACAGTCTTGTAGTCAAGTGCATTTTCAGCGTCAATTGCCTTTCGGATATCAGATGATTCATAAATTTCTTTGCGCAGCTTAGCAGTGAGATTTTGTAATCTAGGAATAAACTGAAGGCCACCGTTAAGATCAGCGTAAATTGGTTCATTTTGACAAAGTCTAACCATCTTTGGATGCATTAATCCTAGTAAATTAAATGACATTTCCAATGTAGAGAAGGTGCGAACACCAAACTTTTCAATTCCTTCAGCAACAATGTTACTGGCTGACATCAATCCTGTACCACGAGTCCAGCCAATCACAGCACCAGTGATAAGCAAATAATTAGACCAACTCTCAGAGTACCAACGATCGAATAAAGTCTCAAGAGAAATCTTAGATTCGCCATACAAACCGTCACCACCAAATGAACCATGATTAGGAGATAATGGCAAAATAACTTGAGCGGGGCGAGTGTCTGAGCCAATCTTTTGTTTTTGAAGTTTGATATTACCCAACATGCGTAATAAGTTAGTCAACATGATGCGATGAGCCAATTCTGATTTGGAATCAATGCTATCAATCTGGCGACCATTTTCAGGAATAGCTGCAAATGGAATCACATAGTCTAAATCCCATCCTAATCCTTCAGAGCTATATATATAGTCTATCAAAGAGTCAATGTCCTGCTTTGCACCTTGATTAAATGGTACTAGAATAAGCTCAGAGCCCTTTGAACCATAAGCGTCATAGATGGACTGGAAATATTTGGTAACATCAGGACTGAAGCGAGATGTAGTTACAATCACCTTTGCACCACCAGAAAGAAGTCCTTTCATTATATCTGAACCAATCGAATCTCTTCCAGCACCAGTAAGGAGAACACATTTACTAGTAAATGAGATTCCGTTTTCTGCGATTTCATTCATGATTTCAAGATAAGTAGAAGTTAACTTATTATTAAACTCCCATCCTGTAGCGGGATTATTAAAGTCTCTTCTCTTGAGATGGAGGAAAGGAATAGTTTCAGATACAACTGGTTTTTCACTATTATGCTTGCTTTTATTGGCATTGGTACCATGATAACGAGGTCTTTGTTCTCTTAGAACAGTGTTGGATAAGGATATAGCTCTGAGTACATCAACATAAAGCTCCTCCATAGTTAATCTAGTAGTAGTGTTGTTTTGACTGCTGATGATCTTATAGATACGGCCTAAATTTTCTTGCACTTTCAAACGATTAGAATATCCAGATACGTGAGATCCTTTTTCCATATCATTCACGTAATCAACAAAGTTTTGTTGGTCTTCACGAGGAGCTTCACTATATTTAATATCGCCCTTTACTGTTACATGGGTAGTAGGTCCTGTAGGTCTCTTAGAGTTAATATAAACCGGTTTATTGGAAATAGAATCGACACATTTTTCAATTAACCCATGAATGAGCTGTCTAGAAAGTTTATAATTTTTTTCTTGTTTTTCAGGACTCTTTTCCATAATATAGCGCATATACTCGATTAGCTTGGGATTGGTACGGTTTATAATGCGCTTGCATTTGGAAATTACTTCATTATCAGTGGTTGAAAGCTTCCCAAGAATAAGATTGTACCACATTTCAATGACATCTTGGCGTGCCCAATTCCAATAAGAGTCAAAACGGCGAGCTTTGAAAGAGCTAAAAGCTGGTTTTATTCCATCAGCGTAGACGTCACCATGCTCGGTCAACCACAAATCAAGATCATCTTGTAATTTCTGGGATATTTTCTTCTGTTCTTCAAGTTTTCTAGAATCCTCAAGTAAATCTTTTTGGAGATATCTTGCATATAGATTTAATTGTTGATTAAAGAAAGCATCTTGTTTTTTCTTTAAATCATCGAGCTCTGCATTACTAATACTTGGATATGAAACCGTGCCGACAGAAGTCATAGCGCTTGAAATACTTGACCCTAAACTTCCGAGACTAATTCCAGACTGCTTAGCATAACTTGCAGCGATAGAGTCAGCCCAATTCTTAGCTTCAGCCTCAGAGTTAAATCGCGATGGAGGTTCCATAGTGACTGACACCAACAATGCACCATCAGTACGACCAGGGCCCAATCCAAAAGAACTATTGAAATATGATTTAAGGTTATTCAAAGTAAAACCACCTGGCATCTTAGAGGCAACAAGTTTTGAAATCAGCGTGCTTGTGTGTTTGCCAAGGGCTCCAGTAAAACTACCATCCAAGATAGATCCCAAATCACCCAATGCAGTTTCTTCGGCTTTTTCAGGAACACTGTTATTGAATTCCTTTTGAAGATCACCAAGAATTTCGTTTTGAAGAGTGGATTTTCCACCAACAATATCTTTGATAGATGATCCTAATGAAATATCACTAACATATTTTTTCATTTTCTGAGCAATGATAGTATGGACGATTTCTGTAGCAGTAACAGGAGCATCACCAACAGAGGAAGCGACACTAGAAGGCATGGATGGAGCAATAGGTGCAGAAACTGGAACCGCAGCGGCATTAGATGCTCCAGACGGTAAATTGATGCCAGACTGCTTAGAATAACTGACAACTACAGAGTCTATCCAACCTTTGGCCTCAGACTCGGAGCTAAAACGACTAGAAGGTTCCATGGTGATTGACATTAATAAAGCACCATCAGTACGTCCTAATCCTAAACCAAAGTGTGTATTTAGATATGTCTTAAAATTATTTAAAGTGAATCCGCCAGGCATTTTGGATGAAACCAATTTTGAAATTAAGGTGCTTGTGTGTTTACCAAGAGATCCCAAAAACCCACCATTTAAAGCTGATCCTAAATCACCCAATGGAGTTTCCTCTCCCTTTTCGGGAACGCCATTGTTAAATTCCTTTTGCATATCACCGAGAATTTCATTCTGGAGAGTAGATTTTCCACCAACAATATCCTTGATAGATGATCCCAATGAAATATCAACAACATGTTTTTTCATTTTCTGAGCAACAATAGCTTGAATAACTTCAGTGGCTGTGATAGGAGCATCAGGGACGGAAGCAGCTGGACCAGATGCCAAACCAACAGCGGCAGCTGAAACGGGAGCTGCAACAATAGAGAGAGCAATAGTCGATGTTGGATCTAGTGTAGGCATAGATTCACTTTCAACTATAGGTTCAAATTCATAATAAATTTCTTTCAAGTCTTTAGCAATACTTAAGTTCTGGCGACGATTACTTAAAGCATTATCATATGATTGATACTTGAGAGACAGTGTACGAATAGCCATATTCTGTAGAGTTGGAGAAGGGCCAACTTCAATAAGACGTTCAATCTTGAAAATTTTAAATAATCGGTCTTGTGTCTCAATCCAACGTACAGGTGATGCAAACTGATAAGCCAATAACTCAATCAATAGAATATAACCAAGGCGCTGTTGTTGAGCAGCGCTAGAATATTTATCATCTGTCCAACTCTTAAGAACATTTGCAAGACGAGGGCTTGAAGTTTGGTGATATACCTTTTCAATATAACTTTTTTCAGTACTGAATGGCTGAGCTGTAAGGTTGGGAATATACTTTCCCTTGAGTTGTGCAACATCAATGTTGGATGGATCGAACTTTGTTGCAAGGAAGGTGCGGAAAGGAGCAACGCCACCTAAAAGGAATGATGAATGGAATGGTACATCGATACCAGATAACGGAACAGTAGCAACACCTCTTTCAAGACTTATTCTTCCTTTAGCCAATTTAGCTTCAGTTTTCGTATAAGATTCATGAATGATTTGGAGGAGATCCTTGTTAACCTCTTCAATGGATTTAAACTCGGTCAATTTTTCGAGATTAAAGTTTGAGGTTTTGATATGATTTAAAACGTTTGCCAATGTATCAAGGTTCTGAAGAGCACCAGCTGCAACATACTGCCAATTTTCTACATTAAAATTGACAATTTCCAATACATCACCATTGTATCTAGCAATTGAATCAACAACATATCTAAGTGCTGAATCGCTGAAATTATTTGAAACTCTAGCGGGATTGATAGCAACCATACTGTAATTGGAGCATCCATCAGAATCACGCTTAACTGCAGATTGCATTGCCATACCACGGTAAAATACAACATCAACCAAAGATTCCAAGGGAAGAATATCACCAACTGATGCTAAAGCAGAGTATTCACCTAGAGAATGGCCAGCAAAAGCACAATTTTCCTGAACTAGTCCCTTGGAGCGCATATCTTCAAATGCAGATTTTTCAAGTAATGTCAAAGCCGGCTGAGTAAATTGAGTAGCTGATAAAAGACCATTAGGAGAACGGAAAGTGAACAATTCAGAGTCTTCAGTAATTTCTGGGAAGAGTGGTAAAGTAATAATGGTACCATCAGAATCAACAACATCATAAAGTAAGCTCATGTAATTATTACGAATCTTTTCACCCTTGATACCACCGAAATAGATTACTCTTTCCTTTGGATTATTTTTAACTATATCCAAAATGGAAAAGCCATAGTTTTCCATAAAGTGATTGTCAGCATAGTCCCAAATAGCTTTAGCAACTGGAGAGCTGTTGTAAAGCGACATACCCATCCCCTTCTCTTGAGAGCCTTGACCAGTAAAAACATAAGCAGTAACAGGTTGTTCAACTTCAGCAGTTCCAACAAGGACTCTTTCATTGTTCTGGTTAACAGTTTCAACCTTGATAATTTTACGGCCATTCTTCATGCCAATATGAGAAAGCTTTGTTTCAAGTCTATCCATTGGAGTAACCATATTAACAAACTTTACGTCATAGTCGACAACACGGCGTGGTACATTGTCAGCTGCAAATATTTCAACAAATTTGCGAGTAGCGGCGCTAGTCCACATACCATGAATAATGGTTCCGGGTAATGAGGCAAGATCGGCAAAGTAAGGGTTGACATGAATAGGGTTCAGATCACCAGAAATATTAGCATAAGGCTCATTGGATGATGGTGCATAGAACATGGAGGAATATGCCGATTGGCTAGGGATAACAGAATAACCATCATTATCAAAATAATGAGCTTGTTCAATTTCTTGTCCTTGACGCCTCAAGTACTCTATTACCGGTACACCGTGGCTTTCACCTGCCTCGTACTCTACCTGGGCAACCTCAATGAACTCTTTAGTAGATACCTGCATTGTAACCGCACCTGTAGTCTTGACACTTGAATATACATCCTTATTCTTATAGTTTAAAACAGATTTCAAACGGAAAATCAAAGAACAGCCGGTGGTAATAGCATCTTCCTCTAATTCATCACTCCATTTAATCCATTCCTTTGACTTAAGAACAGCAATATCCTTTGAATTATTAAGTTCAAGTTTCATAGGAATTTCCTCCTTGTTCTCAAATGTATTTTCATAATCATTAAAGTCTCCACGATATAGGGATTCACTAGTGACTTCAAGAATAGGTTTACCATTTTTGACAATCAAACTTTTAGTTTCGACAAGTTTCCCGGATTGGTTGTTGGTAATGGAGTTAACCTTTGCATAAGTGTCAACGATATCACCAACTTGGAGTAAATCTGCATTTTCAATAAAGTGAAATTTGGCACCAAGATGAACCAATCTGATAAGGTCACCATCAGCAATTCTAGGAAAAACACATTTCATAATTGCTCTCCAACCAACAACGATTGCAAAATCCATAGGAGCAGATACAACTTCTTGGTTATAATCGTTAAAGATTTGAGCCTGATTGCATACAGTCTGACAGAAGTTTGAGACCTTGTCTTGTTGAACAATTTCATTCCTGTGAACAATTTCATTTTCGATGGGCATATTCATGATATCTTCTAAGCTATCAGCTCCAAACCAGAGTTTGAAGTAGAACTCCTTGATGCGGTTGTTACGATCGGTCATCACTTCATGGATAGGTGCATATCCCATTTCAGGTTTATATTTGAAAATAAGATTCAAAGGTATGTATTCATCCTCCTTCTTTTCAAATAGTGTAATTTCAATTTGGGTACCATTAATAGCAGCTTCAACTTCAGTAATGTACTCCTTGGTCTTGTAATTTGCACTCCAGTGACGCTTATCTTGTACCTTGACACGAATCGGTTTTCCATTATCCAATGATACAACTATCCTTTGACCAAAACGAGGGCGGAAAATTCGCTTTACTGAGTTAGAGTTCAAACGCTTTCCTTGAACAATAAAAGGGGCAGTCAATAAAGCACGAAACCAGCTATTATTTCCACCAGTAATATGATTGAACCAATCCTCTTCTGAGGGAAGAGTATCGTTACTGTTGGAACTAATTTTGAAAACCAATTCAGATCCAGAATCTGAAAGATCATTGCTACCATCACTTTGAACTGAGTCTCTGTCAATATATTCAACCTTTGGAATAATAGAGTCATCATTATTGTAGTAACGCTCTTTGAGGCTAGAGATATGACTTTGGTAAATCTCATCCAAAATCTCTCCAACAGGCTGATCAAAACGAGTAGTGTGTATAGCGGATACAGGTCCATGAAGGATACAGGTACGTTGGACATCTTTGTCGACAACAGCTCCAAGATCCTCAGATTGCCACAAAGAATCTTTCTTGAACCAAATATCAAATTCTTTATCCATGACGGGAATAAAAGGAACAGGCTTCTGATTGGGTCGTTTACAAAGAGCGAGGAAATACAAGACATCTTCAGAAGTTAAAAGTTGGTTCTCAGCCTCTGGATAATGACTCAAAAACTTTTGGACAAAATCAAAAGGCTGGTCAAGTTGGCTGAAAGACTGAATCAAAGATGGTACAATTGATGTTATGAAACGCTCTTCAATTCTGCGCAAGAAATCACCTATTAAATCACGAAGAGAGACATCAATCCAACGGCATTCATCTTTCACATAGAGTAAGGAGACCATACGATGTACTACTTCGGAATATGACATATCTTGGAGATCAACAACTTCGCCATTTTTCTTTTGTCCAAACCAAACCTTTTGGAAATCAGCATTCAAACGCTTGATAATATAATCCTTCTTTGCTAACAAGGCAGGTAAACGTTTATCTTTAGGTAAACTAAAGATAGTTTCATCAAGCTCTTTCCATAGTTTAACACCACGAGTGGAAATTTTATGAATTGGCTCGCCCATTTCTGAAAGAACTGTAATAATGCCACCAGTAGAAGCCTTGTAAGTTTTTTCCCATTCAGAATCATTTACTCCTGGGGCATCGATCATGGCCTGTTTAGCTGCCGTCGAAGCCAAACCTTCTTTAGCTACCATCATGCGAGATCCAAACAAGACGCCATCAAATGGCATGGGAGGATAATCAAAGTCAAGTGACCAATCACCTGTAATATAAGGAAGAGTGTCATCAGCACCACCAAAACCAGAGCCTGCAACAAGTACAATATTTGTCTGACGACGGATAGAAGCATAAGTCTCGAGAATAGGTTGATGAAAATCTTCAAAACTATGATGACCACCAGCACGGCCACCAGTCCATTGCATAATAATTGGCATGGTTGGGTTAGCAGCGGCAATAGAGATTACTTGGCGAATTGTGTCAATACTTCCTGGTTTAAAAGAAATATGACGGAGACCTGCGTCTTTTAAATTAGTAATGATTTCGTTGGCTAAATCAAGACTAGGTACACCAGCAGCGATACAGAGACCTTCCATAGGAAAACCTTCTCTACGCATAATCTGAACAAGTGGATATTGGAAACTCCATTGAAGCACATTTAAGAAGATAATATTAAGAGTAATGCCTTCACCAGCGCGAGTTAGATTCATAATTTTATCAACTTTATCTCGAAGAACTTCCTCATTAAAATGACCACCACCAGCCAATTCAATATGATACCCTGCATTCATCACAGCTGAAACAAATTTTTCATTTACAGTAGATGGTGTCATACCAGCAACCATAAGCGGTGGCTTGCCTAAAAGACGAGACATCTTGGTATCAACGTGAATACGGCCATTACTAAAAAGATAAATGTTAATTTCTCAAACTTAAAAAACCTCCTCAATAATAAAATAAAATAAACCACTTACCAAGTTGTTTGAAAAAGCTTTGGTTGAAATTCTTTTGCCCAATTTGGAGAAAATTTAATTGAATTGATATCTGTATCAAAAAGATCGGCCATGTATGATAAATCATCATTAGCGCCATTATGAGTGCCCGCCAAAATGATTTGCACGCCAGTACCTTCCTTGTTACGATAGATCAATCCACCAATACCAGAGGATCCACCAGGTCCAAAATCGATAATATGAGTCAAACCAGTGATTGCAATTGCCCTCTTCCAATGAACATGACGATCACAAATAAGTTCAAGTAAATCCTTGGTAAGAGTATCTGATGCACGAAGATCTTTGCCTAAAATAATAATGACAGTCACGTTAGTTGGACATTTTCCTTTTCATACCCCCAGTGCCCCACTTTTAAATTAATTCTCCTACCTGAATCAGTAGCAAAAACAGGAATACTTAAGTCATTTGAATCAAAACTGATATTATATCGTTCAACATCATGCAATAAAATATCGACACATCCACTAAGGTACTTGCTATGGAAAGGTGCGGTAATTGGGAGGAAGCGAGATGTGAACTTGATCTTACGCTGAGAGAATGGTACGCGAGATTGTTCCAATCCAATAGGAGCCTTAAGCTTACGAAGACCAAGGTTCAACCCATGCAAAGATTGAGGGGGACCAGTACAGACAAATGAACGGGGACCGTTATGTAAAGTGATCTCAATCTGACGTTTTTCCCCAAGATGTAAATTGGTCTCTTTCAAAACGGTTTGGATTTGTGATTCTCTCAAACCGGTTACGGCTAACATGGGTGTAGGGTTACCTTCCTTGTTGTCCAAAGAGTCTTCTAATGTTGCAGGATTTAAAGTAAAAGTAGGATAAATCTGCTGAGAGCGTGTTCCAATCCAAAACAAAATACTTAGAGCCTTTTCCATATTGTATAATAGTTCATCTTTAGTAGATGAAGAAGCGATCACAACCGAGCTGATAATTCCCTGACTATGACCAGTTGTACCTAATTCCAAAAAAAAAAAAAAAAAAAAAACCC
>VCJA01002063.1:16851-41001 GCA_024139275.1 Backusella macrospora
CTAAATAAACTAACCTTGAAGCAAATCTCTCACATAGCTTGGTTCAACATTAAGAACACAAACCATAACATAGTAATTGAGAAGTTGAATAAGACCAATCAAAGGAAGACTGACAGGCGCAGCGATAAGGTACTGGGTATCTGGTATAGTTTCAGGAACCTCCAACCATTGTAAAACGTCCAAACCTTTTGGGTGGAATACCTTTGCTTCCTGACTACGAGCATAGTTATTTAAAACAGTTGCCATATGTTCGACAATAGGTTTCACGAACATAGGATATGTTTCCCACAAATCCACAAGTTCATCAAAGTACTCTTCAACATTACCCTGACCACCAAAAATAGCAAAAAGTCTAGTATCACCTTTGCTAGCGGCTTTAAAAAGAGCCGAGTCTGTGTGATGAGCGATCTGAGATTCATCCAAAATACCTCTTCTCTTTAAGAAAGCTAATGCAGTATAATATGTTCTAATAATAATTTTGTAAGCATCATCATTGGTAGTATTTTTTGCGACCACATGAAGGTTTTCGTCCTTAAGAAAACGAGTGTCAAAATCAAGGAATAGAGTGTGGGAAACAGACACAAATTGAGTTTCCTTTGAGGCACGCATAATCGAAAAATTTAAAAATTGTGACGCAAGTACGATATCTTCACTTGCGTCATTTTCGGTCATGGTGAATTCGTCTTTGAGTTGCTCTGCAAAGTCCCAGATATCGGAAGGGATAAGTACTGACAATTCACTACCATTTTGTCGAATTGACAGAGGACGCATCAGCTGCGTATTTTGTTCTATGACTATAGGTAACATCCAAGTTATATATATATTAGATCTATATAATTATGCTGTGTAGCGTGTATTATTGTACCTGTTTCTTTAGTGTTTAAATGCATTTGGTATGTATGAATAATGCAATGCGATGATATGAAGCCCCTACTACTCGATTATAATGAAATTCCCAAATTAATGAATAAATGAATCAAAGAAGAAGAAGAAAGTCGATGCTATGAAAAATAATAGCGAGCCTGTCAAAATGTTCACTTTATAATGCAAATCCCCAAAAGTTGAAAAAAACGAAAACAGGAATATCTGACTCATATCTGGGTCAGCTGTGATTTATAACAGTAAACATTTTTATATTTTCGCGTAAGGTTTTTACTACTTTTTTTTTTTAAAAAAAAAGAAAAAAAATATTAACTTCCACATAAGAAAGTATAAATAAAATATTTTTAATATTAATTTTATAAAGAAAACGTTCTGTTCATTCATATAGTCAACATACTTCCTTTTGATTACTTCAAACATATTTTTATAATTGACAGCTAAAATCATTCACAGTTAAACAATGGATGTTATTTAATTGAAACTTGGTCTAATACCCCATAAGCTGTTATGCCTAAAACGTACGATTATATCAGACAAAATTGTTTCCGTTTAAAATTAGCAGTCTTTTTGAATTGAGGTTGTTAATAGAAAGTTCCTCGAAATTATATCACAGTGAACAGTGCTGTATTATTCTAGGTAATTCATGTTTTTTTTAATACTCAAAAGATATGTTGTAAATATAAGAAAAAATAAAATAGATGCATTGGGTCACATTTTCTTATATTTTTTCTTTTATAAGCAACTATAGGAACAAGTTAATATGAAAATAGCCCTAAATATGATGTAAAGAGAAGAGGAAAATATGATACTCGATAGACGTGTCAAGTAAATCAGGAGCTTTTGGCAGCTGGTAGCCACATTGTGTGGCGATAATTAAAAAACAAAATAAAACAAATTTAAACTGAGTTTATTTCTCAAGAGGGAGAGGCACATAGATATAAGAAAAGTAGGCTTAACTGACCTTTTGTTTTAATAGGTATACGCCGAGTAGGGTCATTGATATCATCATCAGATATCTAAATGATATATAAAATAAAATCGCCTTTTTTTGGGGGATGAGCTAGCATTTTTTGGTATCTGTGCTTCAGGTGTATTAGCTACATCCTTTTATTTCCCCCGAAATCCTCGTTTTTATTTATTTATTTTCTTTAACAGTAAGAAATCATAAATTTCTAACCACTTAGATTATTTTCCTCTTTCCCCCCAAATGTAGTGTAAAACAATGAAAATTATTTAAAAAAAAAAACCTCGGACATAGAAAGATCAAAATACTATACGTCTTTTACAACAATTTCAAAATAAGAACCAAAAAGCTAAGTAAAGATTATTTTTTTCTCCCACAAAATTTCATTTGAATTTGTGAAAAACTTTATAAAATAAAAATAAAACTGGTAGAAACCCCATTAAAAACTGAAGCCCAAAAACAAGAGTGGTTCGACTTTTTCTAATACAATAAAAAATCACTTGATTTTTTTTCTTGTATGTTTCAGATCATATCTGTACTTGTCTTATCGAAAATAGAAAAGGATACTTTTCGAAATGATCTTCCAGATCACATTTATACGCTTTCATATATTTTTTCATAGGATCTTTTTTAAGCATACACAATATGATTATGTAATGTTGTATCTTCAATTACTGTTTTTTTTATACGTATACCTTTTACGACAGAGAAATACGACCAAATAAATAAAAGTGTCAATTGGTAAATCATAAATTTAAATATTGTTTATGTTTGAGCAGGATAACAGTCGAAGAATTAAATTAAATTCTTAACAGAAAGAGCCTAATCTCTAGTACAGTAATTTGTTTTAATTTAAGAGTATTTTTTGAAGTATGTTTCTAATATTACTTTGGATATTTCTTGGATTCCTTGGAGCAATGTTATAATTATGAGATGTTCTTCAAACAGCTACTATAAATTAGATCTATGAGGAATAAGGACCATATTTGCGTAATAACCTTACCAGTAACGAAGAAAAAAGTTTGATTTGATTATAAGGGTCTTCTATTTTAATTTTTTGATGATGCTGTACTACATTAAGGTATTCTTTTAAATAGTCACAAACACTGCCAAAATCATCCAAACAGAGATAGTCAGATTAAGATCAAAATAGAAGATCTTATAAATAAACGTTTGAACTTGAATATCATGTTTCATTATCTAAAAGTTGGACAGTGATTAGCCAGATCTTTGATTTCTTCTGTGAAAACGACAATGTTGCTTATGCCAAATCCAGACGTATTATCTTATGAACAGATAGAAATAACATATTGCTCACTGTCAATTTAATTTAGGTTTTACTAATACACTTTCTTCTTTTATTACAACTCAACCTGTGTGCATATATTGTTGATCTGATTCTATTTAATGTAATGGTGGTCAAAGAAGGTACAATGAAATGTTTGGGGATTGTTATTAAGCGAAAACTCCGACATCTCTTCTCGCTTTTCACATGCCTTTTGTGCCCTTTATGGTTGACATTGAAATATGTTGTCTTTTATGGTAAATACATTTTGAGATTTCTTCAAAAAATTATGCTAATAAAAAAAACCAATAGTAGTATAATAAAACATACGTGCGTGTATGTCTGGCTAGTTTTTATGTAATTTATCAGTGTTATTTATATTGCATTTATTGAATAAACTAAGACATACTACAAGGTATAACAATCTTTTTATATTTGCAAAGCATAGTAATCTACATTCATGGATAATATCTAACTTGCCTAAACAGTAAAACATGTTTGAAATATTAATGATTTATAGTGTGTTACAAATACTTTAATTGTAACACATGTAGGACAAGATTCATAGAATTTTAAAAAAGAAGTAGATGCTACTATTATTATTACCATCCTTATGACTACTATTATTATTACTGTTATATACTTTATTGTATATTTCTTTATTGCAACTAATTAAATGTAAAATGTAATAAATAATTTCAATATTCTTTATTTTATTTTAGTTTAGTTTAGTTTGGTTTAGTTTAGCAGGTAATAAAACACAAGATCATCGACTAGAAATGTATGAAAGCGTATCCATTAAAATATAGATCTTTCGCAAAATAAGTTACCCCAAACATGATAAAAAGTGATAGAGGATATTTTTATAATTTAACCATATTAGACCCTCTACTTTTGCTAACATGTGAATAAAAAAAAATGCACGAAAGCTCAATAGCAAGGCAGCTACCTATTACTGAGCACAGAATATAATAATATTTTGTGGGGATGGGGTTTAAGCTTTTCTATTATTGTTGCCATGTAATATATCATTACTATTCTTAAACCACTGGCAGGATCAAAATTGGGACCTAGCTTCTATGTCTTAGAGCTTTTTGAATATCTACACTTTTACTATATTATATACCATTGTCATCATTTGTGTCCAGTATTTTTCAAAAGTCAAAAGTCAAGTACAAGTAGAACAAACACAAAATATTTTAATTTTCATATGCCGTGTGTACAAACTGTAAATTTATCTTTTAGAGAGTATTATATAGGCATATACACGCCTATAGTTGGAAAAGTTGTATAAAGCTATGCTCACACTGTCCAATAATCAAGTGATGTTAATTTTAAGAAATGAAACTTAATACACAGATTGATTTAGAGTAGCTGCTAAGTCCACTACGAAAATCCCGAGTTTATTGCCTTTTATTTCTTTATTTTTCAGTACCTGAGAGTTTATTTATCATTCTTAAAGTTTCAAGTAATATGCTTGCTCGAGTAATTAGTAATTATGCAACGATATTAAATTATGGCTTGGCTTGTTTGTCTAAATGGGTTTCCCAAAAACAAATAGATAATAAAGGTCGTACTAAGACAAATGCTATAGGATATCTCTGACACATGTATTCCCATGCTATGATGTATAGTTCCCCATTTTATAGTCTATAGTACTTTCTTTTTTTTTTTTTGGTGACCGTGCGGGGGAGGCGGAGGGGTAAATCAATCAAATAATGATTTCAGAGGTGGTATGGATCTGATTTGGCAAAAAATTTGACCACTCATCTCTAAAAACCTAAATTTGTTAAGTCTGTACTACACACGTTTTTTTAGGACTACTTTTTTTTCGTTTATAAACCGTCATTGCTGAGTAGCAGCGAATTTTCATATTTGTATTTACTCTTATTTTTATTTTTGTTATTCTTTATTCTTTATACAAGATACATCAGATGGCCCCCACTGCTGCAGTAGCTCCTTCAACTCAATCTCTTCCTGGCCATGTCGGAAACTTGACCGAGAGCCAAATCGATATTCTTAAGAAGATGTGGCTTCGCCTCTTCGAACTCTTCCAACAAGAAGGTACACCCTTCGTTCCCCAACCTCCCAAGACTCAGGAAGAAGCGCCCAAGAAAACCGGCTGGTTTGGAAAGAAGGAACCCAAGGAAGATAAACAAACCGAAATTTTCTTCGGTACAACCAGTGATCCCACTTGGTTGACACTTCCTCTTGAAAAGGCTATGCCATTAATTCCTGGTGCCGATCTTAAGAAGACTTTCTGGAATATGGTTGCCACTGATAACCCGGATGCTGTTCTTCTTCGTTTTTTGCGTGCCCGTAAGTGGGATTTGGATGCTGCCTATAACATGTTGTCCAACGCTCTTCGCTGGCGTGTCTGCAACCGTGTCGACGATATTGTCGCCCTTGGTGAGACTGGTCTTCGTGATGAACTTAATAATCTTAAGCCTGGTATGGGTGATAGTTTCATTCAGCAACTTGGTTCTGGAAAGGCCTATTTGGGTGGCCCTGACAAGGAAGGCCGTGGTATTTGGTAAGTTTCTTTAACAACAAATAGTTGAGAACCACTCCGTTTAACTCCTTTATTTCAAATCAAGCTTTATCAATGTCTCTCTTCACTACAAGGAAGATCAGGTACCTGAAGTTGTTAAGCTTTTGACCTTGTATGTTATGGAAACATCTCGCTTCATCGTTCACCAACCTGTTGAGTCCAACTGCATCGTTTTCAATATGGATAACTTCACTCTTAAGAACATGGTATGTGTTGTTTTAATATTTGTGTCATTGTTTTTGGGTTGGGGTGATCATGATTTGTTGAGGAGAAAGAATCACTAAAGGTACATGTGTAACATGAAATTAAAATTTTTTTTTTCTACAACTACATTAGGACTTTGATTTCGTCAAATTCTTGGTTACTTGTTTCGAGGCCTATTATCCTGAGACTCTTGGATCATGTTTGATCCACAGAGCTCCTTGGGTTTTCTCTACTGTCTGGAACTTGATTACCCCTCTTTTGGATCCTGTTGTTGCTAGCAAGATTCACTTCACTAAGAACCTTGACGAATTGACCAACTATGTCGACGTTTCTGCTTTACCTGGAAACATCTCTGGCGAACAGGGTAAGGTCACTTTGGATGAAGCTGTCAAGGTTGAATCTGTTTCTCCTGGAACCCTTACAACACCTACCACCCCAGCTTACCAAGAATACCAAGATACAATTAAGGAATACTCTGCCGAGACTGTTGAATGGGCCAAGGCTACTACTACTGAGAACAGTGAAGCTAGTCGTCGTGACCTTGCCAAGCAATACAGACATTCTCGTCTCCATGCTGAATTAGACATGAGAGGTCCCACCAGCTACCAGGCTAAGGGCCTTATTACTATCGAGAACGAACGTGTGTTCCTCAACTTTGGCAGCGATGGTTGGACTCCCTTAGATATCACTGATATGGTCTAAATTTTGCTATTATCTTTGTCTTGTAATTGTTTGAATAGTCGATTTCTTCTGGAAAGGAAATTACTATCTTATTTATTTATTTTTTATTATTCCATTATCATACACTTTATCTCTTTTCACGCATACCTTTATCTTCATATCAGATGACCTCGAAATAAAATGTAATTTAAATTAAACTTTGAGCTATTGTTGCTTATACAAATATATGATGCATGCGCTAATGATGGATTAAATTTATATAATTATATATATAGAGGGTATGGTTTATGATGGGTATTATATAACATGATTACTATTCATTTTACGATCAAGAGTGGTAACCCTATAAATTTCAAACGATGGAGTGTAAATATGTGTTGATTTTTTTCCCCTCAAAGGTAAACAAAAAAGCATTGGTTTCTGCTTCTATTCAAGATTGTTCCAAAATTCAATCTTTAAAGTCATCTTTAATTTTTTACTCTTGAAAAAAACGGCAATGTGATTAATTGTTGCCTTATGTTTTTAATTTAGTAATTCTGTCTTTCGAAAATAGTTACTCCGCTTAGATCAACTTTTCTGTGCATGTGTATTTATAAATCACATTGTCACATAAAAAGAGATAGCTATCATTTAACGCCACAAAAGTATCAAGACTATAATGTTCTCATGAATCCGTATTTCCCAAATATTTATTTTAAAATCTACAGCATACACATATATATACGTATGTATTTATATACTTATATAGTTTATCTACGCCTTTTATCAAAATGACCAGCAAACAGGAGCAAAGACATCTGCTTCTTAGTTAATCAAAATTACTCGTGTTATATTTATACGCTAATTTCAAGCTAATTTTGACTATTTAGCCAATTTAAATTTGCTCTTACTGTAGGACAAATCTTAGTTCAACATCTCTACACACTACTTTTGACCATTAATGACCGGGTAGACTCATACTTGAGAGCCCACCTATATAACATTTAATAACCTACAAAACAATTAGATGTGTTTACTTTAAAGCAAAGCACAGATGCTACACGAATGACTCTATATTTATTAATAAAAGATAAATGTCTTGAACTAGAGTGAACCAATCATTGGTTTTTGGTCAGTCAACTTATATTGCTTATAATATATAAATCACTATCTATTTTTCTAATTAATTACTTTGAGCTAATGTACCTTTAATCAACTTTTTATCTTAGGAACAAAGTCATAAACTGATAATATTTTCATTCTATCAAACTCTTTTGATCTACCATCCTCTAATAATGCAGATGATGCTTGGCGTCTAAATAAATTTTAAATATTTCCAAAAATTGCAATATAAACAACATGTTGAATTAGTTATCACTGACTTCTTGTCTGGATTGCTGACATATAATATCTCAACACCCATGCCTCAGCCTCTCATAATATTAAATTATTATCTCAATAAATAATCAGTTATGTGATAGGTAGCGGTTTTAACAACAATAAAAAAATAAGTATATAGAATACAAATAAATGGGACTCTTATAACTTCGTTGTTTATTGAAATGAAAGAGAGCGAGCCCATTGTTAACTGTAAGATAAGAATTATAAAGAGAGTCGAATCATTATAAGTCATATGATAACTGCGATAGTAATAATAGTAATAATAACCATTGATATGGTTCATAACACAGATTCTATTAAGATAATATTAAATCAGAGACTTGAACGTCATCAGCAACGGCGAAACCGCTTTCACATAAAATTTTGGACACCTCAATAATTTCAACATATATCACATTTCCAATTAAATATTCTATAACACCAGTCTTAATTTTGGCAGTGAATATTTTTTTGATGATGACCTGCTTTATTGGCTTCAATTATATTCAGTGTATAATTGATAGTGTTTTGATATCACTTTTTTTGAATGAAAAAATACGTCTCTAATTGTTTTGCTTTACTTACTTACTTACTAACTCACTTACTCATGATTTTATACAAATACCAAGGATTATGTTATTAAAGAATACCAATTATAAAAATGTATAGGTCCTTATAGTAGGGTGGTAACAATAGAATGCTGATACCACCTTGTGAATTTTCCTCGATTTTTCCTTTTTGGTGCAGAGAAAGTTCCAAGAAATCAGGTCGCCAAAATGCTTAATTTACTGAAAAGGAAACTTATTAAGGTAGTATTGTGTTTCACACAGTTGACATATTTTGTCAAATAGACATTTTCACTTACACACAAGGACAAATCCGAATTTGGCTAATGGAGTGAACATATAAAATTTAAGCTGGCAGATTAGGGTACAAATTTGACTCACACAAGAAGAATATTATGTGGCAGATAAGGTGTTATGACCAACTTATTTTTCTTTGTGTACTTGTTTTGAAAACAAAAAAAAACACAAGGTTGTGAAAATTCGAGCCTTTTACTATCTTTTAGGTTTGAGCTTTATACTTATCAAACCTCTTTTCTCAAATATATATGTTGGAAGAGTTCATCATGTGGTAATAAAATTAAAAAACAATAATAACCATAGTCATGATTTATTTCTATGTTTATCTAGCAGCTTGTATTATATAATCTAAATATGTATTAAAAAGGTATATACACTCTATTACGCATTAGAGTGGTCTCTAAACTTGTGTTCTCTGAATCTGAAATTTTTCCATTTTCTTTCTATTTCTGATTTTCTAACACTTTGTAAAGAGGCGAGGAGGGAGTTTTCTGGATCGTCCATTTCAAGTGACCAGATCATGGCACCACCAAAATTATTTTTGTTAATAAAGTCGACTTTCTGTCTAAGTGATTCTTTATTATCAAATGATAATATCTTCTTGTCTACTCTATGTAGAGCAAACGGAGTTTTTGAAGTAATATCCCACATTGTTTTCCAGCCATTCTGATTTTCTTCGATTCTGTCAGAAACGATGGACCGCCACTGATAGGAACCTGAGTATTTCTTCACTGATCCAGGGCAATCATCTGCACTGAGCGAATCAAAGCTATCGCCTTTGATTGACCTGGATGTATCCATACTTACATAAAGCCCTGAAGCTGAAATAGGAGAATATCTTGCTCGAGTCACATATCCATAAAACGGTACACCAATAATAATTTTGTTTGAAGGAATCCCGGCGTGCATCCATGCTTGAGATGATGTCTGTACGCTTGAACCATATTTACTCGATTCAGTAAGAGGCGCATTTGGACCAAATTTGGGCATCCAACTACCGCTGATGTCATAAGCCTAATAAAGAGTAATTTTTATAATCAAACCACTATTACAATCTTTGTTGTATGTCTAGGGAGAGGGGGGCTACCATTATATAATAAAAGTCCACTAGGTTTGACCACTTATCATCAAGTTTTTTGATAGAGTTTTGATCTTTGTCATTAAATGGGTTCGTTCCAACAGCTAGGGTGATCAGTTTATGTGTATCTCTATGATTCTTATCAAGTAAGTTGCGTAGATATTGAATAAACTGAAGGTAATTTTCGGTATCATTGATACTCCTAGATAAAGTATTAAATATGTTTAAGACCGGAAAAATAGTTGTTTAATAAACACTAGTTCATGTACGCGATATATATCGGAAGCTATATAGAAAAATAAGTCTCTACTCCAGATTAACCTTAAATATTGGAGAGATAGGAACTTTTTTTTTCTCTGGGAGCTAGAGCGAATTTTTCCGGATAACTTCCTATATAATGTAAATTGGATTACCTTTCATTACAAGATAGACCATTAGGATCATTGGGGTATTCTATTTGCATAAAAATAGAAATAATCAACTGATAAGATAATTCAGGGTTTTAAAACAGATTTTCTGCAACCTACCCCAGTCAATATTGACTCCATCGAGATTATAATCAGTGATCAAATTAGCAATGTTATTTGCTAATATTTTACGGGTATCACTTGCTGATACCAAACTACTAAAATATTTAGATCCACTCCATCTAGTAATGAAGATGGAAGTGATATAGAAGGAAGAACGAGAGGCTAATTAATATACCATAATATGACTGTTTGAATAGATGGCTTTACCCTCCGATACTAATGGACACTCCAACACCATTATCGTGAGCTGAAGAAGTAACTGAGTGGTGTTGTTTTAGAAGATATACATATCAGTTTTAAGCTATATAATATTTGCATAAAAAGATAAGAAAATAGACATACGTGACTTCAGAGAATTAGGAGTAAACGACCCGAGTTTTCCCTGCTTATCAGGTTCTGCAAAAGCGTATGCAATATGATCCAATTGGTCCCATTTGATGGTTTGTGGAATATCCCAGTCAACAACATAGGATATCAAACGATGATTTTTAGTTACATCTTTTGCTTCTGTGACACATCCATTGTGTATAAACAGAGAGACTAAAATGATGAATAAAAGTAGCATTATGCATAAGTAATGGATATTCTCAATAAGAAAATAAGAAGAAAAAGAATAGGAAAACAAGTGCGTGATTAATTGATAAATATACAGATTAATTTCTTCCTGGCTCTATTGATTTTATTATTTACAAAATAATAATAATAATAATAAAAATAAAAATACTAATAAACAAATACACAATTGGATCTGTTTTAAGAAATGCAATAGTTCTTGTGTGCAATATAAAATAGCACTGATAATAAATGGTTTATTCTGCCGATCTTCGACTGAATGGTAAATGCTTTCTGTCTTTTGTAGAATTTCTCTTGCGGCGCTTTTCCAAAATACGGTCCACATTTTTGGCTCCCATTTTTTGGTATCTGTCCATTAATTCCATCTTACGTTTTTCAGCTAAAAAAATAATAATATTAATAGGAAATAGTTTACTCAATATAATAAAATACATACATTTCTTAAGGAAGTATGGCGTTTTTCCTTGCTTAACTAACTCAGCTTCACGTTTCTTTCTCTCATGTATTAATTCTTGTTTTCTCTTTTTATCTTGTTCCATTCTGTCACGAGAAACCTAAAAAAAAGAAAAGCGTAAAGTTAGGATGGGATGCTTTATTTTTTATCCTTGTTTTTTAGACATTTTTTTCTTTTTGCTTCACTCACCATCTTTGTAAGTAGTCCCTTCATCTGCTCCAGAGCATCTGGATCTCTCTCTTTCTTCATTCGAGTCTTAAGCATATCCAATTCACTCTTTTTATAATCATTCAAGAAGCTATATGACTTTTCAAAAAGATCTTCATTCAATTGTCCAGAAAGCTTATCAAATCTAGGATCACGACGTTTCTAATTTATTATTATTATTATTTGTAAATATTTTAAGGTCGGAATTTTTATAAGTTTACTTACCTCTGCTGGCAAAGAAACAACCTCACGATAACGACCAACAGCTCTCTTTGACGACATTTCCATCGGGCTAAAATTTTATTTTCTAAATCAATCTTTCTGCTATGGTTATTAGCTTATTTTAATTTTACCTGTTTTTACCATCTCTCTTCATATCCTCTTTTGTACGCTTTTCTTTTTTAGGTTTCTTCAGTTTGCTTGCTGCTCCTTGAAGATCTTTTAAGATCTGATCTTTCGAGATCTTTCCATTTGGTAATCTAGTGCTTCTAGTATTGCTTTTTTCGCTTGATTCATCGAAATTCATCTTATTTTTGATCTCGGAGAGCTGCTCAAAAGAAACATGAGCGAGATCTATTCCCTTAAATGTTATTCTCTGTCTCTTAATAAGCTTAGGAGATATACGTATATATATATACCTCGTTTAATCTTTGCTAAATGAGCTGATTTATCCTCCTCCTCCTCCTCCTCCTCCTCCTCCTCCTCTTCGTCATCGTCATCATCGTCTTCTTCTTCGCCTTGGCTATCTTCAATTAGATCGTCCTGAATATGAAGGCATAAATGATCAGCTGTCTGCAAGTAATGGGCATTCGCATCTTTCTTTTGGTTACTTACACTATTTTCCTGATCTTCATAGTCATAGTTATTTTCATCTGATTCTGACTCTGACTCATATACTTGTTTCTTCTTTGTAACTGCCATTTTGATCGTTATATTTGTATGGATTGTAAAAAGTCTTTTAAAAAAAATCAGAGTCACTTTGATGCTTATTTTTTTTAGTGTCACGTGCTCATGGTACTTTTGCAGAACAGGCTAAAGAAAAACAACATCACCTAAGAAATATCCTTGCGTTTAATCCTTGCTATTCTTTACAATGAAATTCTTATTTTTTTTTGTTTTTGAACACGAGAAATAGGTGCTTCAGTATTTACTTGCCCAGGCCCATTACAATAAGAGCTCATATAAAAAACTAAAAAGGATTTTTTTCTTCTTCTTTTGTTTCACTCTTGTGCACATCGAGCGAGTACAGTAAAAATTACATTACAATATAAAATAAATAATATGCACAAATTTGTTTGTATTTGTAATCTATTATATTTTTAAAACTATTGTACCGTTTCCTCAATTAAATATATGAAACTCTTTGTAGAAATGTACATGTAAGAGCTTTATATACGATTATTTTGTTGTCATAAAAAACAAAAACAAAACGCATGTAGTACAAAATGAATAGGGTGAATAAATGTATGAGGATGGGAATACTATTGTACTTATGATCGTGGTAAAAAAATTGGTAAATGGAAAGAAAAAAAACTTCAAGTTTTCTTTAGTTTTGCTTTTTACTTTTGGTTTTTAGTTCGTCGCAACGGTTGGAGATGATCCTGTTGATGAATCTGTAGCAGAGTCCCATAATAAACTGGAATCATTTTCTTCATAAGACCACGCAGAGAATTGGTCGTCATCCATATACATATCATCGAAATTGGGTTCAGGAATGGTAATATGTGGTGGTTTGTTAGCACGTTTCAACGGTTGTGTTCGTCTAGTTGGTATCAATTGCATATGTGTTGCTCTACCACGTCCTTTTTCATAGTATTGTGGCTCATAAAGCAAAATGGGTTCTGTTGATGGCTCAAGTGTTGATCCTGAGAAACGTGGTAGAATAAAAGGGGCTGCCATTTTTTTTATATTATTTATTTGCGTGTGTGTGTGTTTTATATTTATATAATTGTTGTGAAAAGAGAAAGAAAATTAAATTTTAAGTCTATTTATATATGACCAAGAACATGTGCTTATTGATCAAAATGATATTTTGTTAAGGATGTAAGTCACTTTTTTTTATTGTTATTATTTATTAATAATCAATACAATACAATACTATTACTATTACTATTACTATTTACAAATCTTTGATATGCTCAACCTGATTACAATCAGAAATGTGATCTCCTCTATATTTAATTACATAGATTCTATCTGGCTGTTCAATGACAGTCTTGTTGACGGGGCACCCCTTTAAACAAGATAGAAAAAGAAAAAATGAGTCTAAAATCCATACCGATTATTATGAACTGGACCTAGGCATGAATTTCATATGTCACCCTGTCGGAACATACGCCAATGGGATCCGAATTCATCCGAGTCATCCAGCCATTGCTTTTTTTTTTTTTGTCATAATGCTTACCTTGAAGCTATTTGTACATTTATAATAGACACTTTTGCAACCTGTTTTTTTCTGTGTTGTATTGCCATTATTTTTCCAGAAATAGCCATCATTATAAAGATATTCTCTGGTTTCAATAACCTTGGTGATGGCTTGTATCGACCTGCGACGTCTGGTTTTGGGTAGTGGTGTCATATTATTTTTACTATCTAGCAGGCTAAAAGAGGAGAATCACATGAGGTCAGGTGAAGAATTTTTTTTGAAGACGATTTATATAAATTTACCTTGATGATAATGATGATGTATGGAGATGATGTGGCGGAGATGGTGCAGAAGATGGTTTTGGTATAGTTTGCTGATTAGCTGCATTACTACTATTACTATGAATTGAAAGTCGGTTTAGAGAAAATAGTGACGAAACGGATGAATTTCGACGCTGGTGGTGTTGTTGCTGCTGCTGAGGCTCAATTACAATTGGTCTAGTGCGACTTGTTGGCACCGTATAGGGCATTATTCTTCTGAGACTTGATCCACCAGTTGTACTACCTGTACTACTTGTACTGCTACTAGATGACCGTCTACGGTTTAAAACAGTGGTAGACTCTAACTCCAAATTAATCCGATTGGCCCTTGAATCAATGTTTGTGTTGTTAGGCTTTCGCTGTGAATTCTGGGTTTTTATATACAGATCGAGTTCTTTTGTCTTTAGTTTTGCTTCTTCTGTTCTGCGCTTATCTTCCTCTACTTTACTTGATAAAATAAGTCGAAGGAGTTCAGGATTACCCTGATATCGAGCGATTACGGATTGAAGATCGGCTTTTGGTGTTCCAGGAGAGCATTTAACAGCTGATTTATATTGAAAGGTCGTAGTCGGTGGCAGTGAGGAGTACCGTAATGGCCCGACATCGTCTGAGGGACATGCACTTATGTAATCGTAGTTGTAAGGTTTCGATGTTGTTAAAGTTTTAATGTTCATTATCGTCTGCTTAAAATATTGTTGTATTGATAATTAAAAAAAAATGTTTGGTTATTTTTATTATTATTTTTTCGTTTTAATTATTGCGGGACATCTTCTTTTATACATTTGTTAACATTACCACCGGAGATCGAATTATGGGGAAAATTCATAATGTCAAATGCTTTTTCCCAGGGTAAAAAAATGACTGATGTAGCAGCTTTATTCTGGCGGGAGGATCTTCTTTCCAGATTATATAGATCAACATAGAAAAAAATTCAGTAGTAATTATGCACATTTGAACAAAACATTCACTTAAGTACATATTTTTGAAATTTCATATAAAAATAAAGCATTTTGTCGCTCTGTTGGGCTTGCAGCATGTACATGCGTCTGACCGCAAAAATACAATTGTTCTTTCTGTAGACGGTATTTTAACCTTATTTTAAAGCAGCTAATAGCTGCCGAGTTATACCGTCTACCCCACACTATAACCCGCGGGGCTGTTTTGTGGCTATAAAAATCGAAAATCAAAGCTCAGATGATCCATAAAATACCTTAATAACAAAGAATGCATTATATTAATTTCAAGCACTTGACTAGCATATCATCTTTAACATAAACTGATTTGGTGCCATTCTTCAATGTAATCTCAAGATTATACCCAGAAATTATAGCATGAGTATCAGTGGAAAAGAGCTTAGTAAAATATTATAGAAAATTCCAAAGATAAAAAAAAAGCATAAATCGTTTTAATATTATCCAAGGGTTGGAATGACGCATGTATAACCAATGAGAAAACAACTAATAGATTGGTCCAATACGATCCGGGAAACTTTATGTCTTTTAGTGGTAAAATACATTGGTAAGTCTACTTTTTTTTTTCATATTTCACATTGGAATCATTGATAAAAAAATTGTTTTGTTTTAAACAAAAAAAAAAAAAGTAAAATCATAGTTAAGATCTCCTCAACTTATGGTATCTGATAGTAATCACATTATAACTGGATCTCACAAAAACAAATCGATAAAAGCAAACCAGTAAGACCACTGGACTTACTATATGTGTTAATTTGTGTTTGTAAAAATGATATCAATATACAATTTTAACCAATCTAATTTATTTATAAAGGTTATATTTATTTCTAATTTAGATGTATCCTGTTGATTACTGGTATTAGACAGATAGTCTAAAAATAGTTGACTTGTCTAATTTAATAAGCATGAATAACTTTTACAAGTACAAAATATGGCTTTATCCCGTGCGTATTGTTAATTAAGAAAAGTTAAAGGGAAATAAAATAAACTTTGATTAGTAAATAAAGCAAATCCAGGTTTCCAATGATTTGTTCTTTTCTAAACTTTAGTTTTGAGAAAGTTTTCCTTTTTCTTTTTTTTTCAAAAATCAAATACTTTGCATAGTTCACAACTATATATGGCACATACTTAGACAATGCCATATTTAGTTTGTTAAAATTGATAGTGTAGATACATTATTCATTTCATTCTTAATTTTTCTATTTCGTTGAATTTTTGCTGATCGCCTATCCACAACTTTAACTTTTTTTTTCAAATACAGAAAAAAGTCCAAATATAAAAATAGTCCTTGTTTATATTTGTTTACTAAAACAATTAAAACGCCACCTCTTGAACAAACTTTATTTTGAATATATCATAATAATAGGAAGTGGATATCTGGTATTCAAAATATTATGTAGATACCGTCAAAGACCTTTTGTTGAATTTTTACCACTTTTTTTATTTTAAAAAAGAAATCGCTTGTTTTTTTTCTATTTGAATAAATATACTTTAGGAGATAAAAAAAAAAAAATCAAGGTATCACTGTTGACAGTTTATAGCGCTGTTAACTGATCATCTTTAATCTATCAAAAGTACATGATATTTAAGTTTCTCTATCTGTTCTAGACTTGTTTTCATGAGTACAAATTTGCTTGAGTCACGAATAATAATAATAAAATTATCTTTGTGCAAACTTGTTTTGAGATTTTTCCGCATGACATTATTTTCTCGTTGAGCTATTAGCGAGATCCAGTTCAAAATCGCTTATATTCAACCATTTTTTTTTATATTAAAACAAGAATAAACAATCTAGCACAGATATATTTGGCTCTACTTGCCCGAGCAAACATGTCTTTTTTTATCGTAATTTTTTTTCCCTTAAAAATAAATAAATAAGAGGAGAATAAAAGATTTAAAATTCAATTTTACTCGAGGCTTGCCTTTTTCTTTCGAATGTGCGCGCTCCAAGGTCAACTTTAATACAAGAAGAAAAAGAAAGTTTACCATCAATATATTTTATAGTAATGATATATATACAATAATACATATAATTACTCCATTACATATTAATATGTTGAATCTAGATATATGTGTATTTCAAAGTAATAAACTAGATTATTAAATGTCTTTAACCGCTATTTTTTTTTTTAAAAAAAAAAAGAAAAACCTCCATATCAAAGTCAGCCACTTAGTCTACGAGAAAGTGCTTCATTTGATAAACATTGAAATTTTATTACTAAACGCAGTCATCGAATTTCAAGAATTTATTATTTTCTAATAATCAAGTGTTATATTCAATCAAATCAAAATAAAAAAAGGCAGGTATTTATCAGACTCAAACAATGAATTGATCTATTTTTATCTGTAATTGTGAGCTCTTTTTATATTTGTGAGAGGTTTCATATTCTCTATTATCTTGTTGATCCATTGGATAACTAGTGCTTAGCAGTAGTTATTCATATCTATTCTTTAAGTGCAGTATAAGTGGTTGTAACAACACTATTTAGAGATCCGCTAGTGATTATCCAGGCACGCTTATCTGTTACATAATTATTCTATTATATATCATATAAGCTTGGATATAGCCTCTGGGCACAACATCAAGCAAATTAAATTTAATGATACACTAGAAATTGAATAAAAGTAATTGATACTGAAATATATATATATTTAAAGATTAAATATGCTTGAAACTTAAATCCTTCAAACTGTAATGTGGAATGGAACGGACTATACCTAACAAATTAGTATATGAAAAGAACGATTTTTTTTTCTGAAAAAAGAAAAACACAGATACGTCCATGAATATATGACTTTTTTATTTTTTTTTGAAAAAAAAAAAGGTGATCAGATAACAGGAAGCACAAATGTAGTAGAAATGTAAAGTTGATTGAAAAAAAAACTGCAATGATTGATCATCTAAATAAAAATAGAAGCTAATAGGGTAAATTTATGATAAATATAATATGACAATATATAATAACCAACGCAAACAGTACAAACTAAATCAAAATATAGAAACTAGAAGCTCCATTTGATAATAAACTTGGATAGAATACGACTTGGTGGCAAAGTTGTAAAAGATACTCTATGTCATATTCATCAATAAAATAGTTTAAATAAATTATTTCTTTAAGTACACATAGGCCGATATATATATATATATTTAAAAAAACCCCCCAAGAAATAAGCGAATTAGTTTTTTTTTGACAATAAAATGTATTAGACCAAAATACTATACCCACCCGATTTAAGAAGTGATCAAAATTTTTGAAAAACCACCTTTAAATCAGAGATACTCTTAAATCGAGAGTATTTTCCTCCCAATTGCATATATACTGTATTTTTTCATACAGCGTTTCAAATTGTCGAGAAAATATTTCAGGTTGTAGAGAAAAAATACAGTAATTATTGAGGAAACCATCAAAAGCAATAAAAGTACCAAAGAGATTGTTTTATAACCCTTACACAAGGATACAAATAGATAAAATATAACTATTATGATACTTAGAAGTCGCTTAATAATAATAGTAAAAAAGAAGACTATTTTGCACTTCAAAAAAAGATAGATTCGTCGGCATGTTCTGGATTCGACAGCACTTCAGCAAATCAGAGATTCTACAATATGCTCTGGGTAAGTTAGCACTTTGGCAAAAAGTGGATTTCTAAGCTACATATTGTTCATTTGGTTATTTTGCATTTTATCATATGGTAAATATAATGACTTATAGTATTCAATTGGTTATTTCTCTGCTTGAGAGAAGTTCAAATCTGAATCTTATTAATGATCAATTGATACACCTCTAATCGAAAATTTATGAGCTCGGAAGCAATATATACAAAACAATAAATCATAAGTTTATCAACAGTATAATAACTAGCTATTTTGAATATGAATAAAATTTTGGGCAGTTGATACATTTATTTAAAAAAAATCTCCACAAACGTCGGTGTACAGTTGTCGTATTTTATACTGTATCAAACAGGTTTTTTCTTTCAAAATGATTATTTAGGGTATGTCCATATAGCTTCTAATAGGTAGTTTAGTATTTCAATTGATACTAATAGAAGTCATTTTACTTGCTTCTAAAGGTTTTCTCAATAGTTCTTGTGTTTTTTTCAATAATTTGAGTAACACAGTATTAAAACTATAATTACTATTTAACTTCGTGATTTCTATTAAAAACCCAAGAGTTTCATTCATGTTTCTTATCACTACACCGGCAGTGAGTGTAATTAGCAAGATTGTTCAAACCTACAAATTCGCTGGATTTATTTTATGCGTTTTTTTTACTTAACTCGATTTCAAGTCGAGCTGATGTTTACAAAGATTAGCTTTAATAAGTGACAACGATGCTTAAGTAGCTGGGTGGATTCTTCGGTCAAATATACTCGATTTTTAGCTTGATGCTCCGGTTTATATATCAAGTTATTAAGAAATGGATCTAATGAGATAAAACTGATTTGGCGAGGGGAAATACAGAAATATTTTTATAAAAATAAATAAAGCATTGAGATGTTAAAAAAACTAGATAGATGTATTTATTCGGAGTACTATATTAATTAATTGGAAATAAAAGAAAAAAGCAGTTTATTCTGTTTGTTAGCGATCTACCATGTAAAATTTTTGTAAAGTAAATCAATTTATAATAGAATATAATTAACAGCGCGCTCATTTCGGTATTCAAGGAATATTTTAAAATGAGTCTGGACTTTGTCGTTGTTTTGAGCTGCTCTATATCCATTCTTGTGCATCAAATCCAGATAATAGCGTATCACAACATAAATATCACTTTCAGGCTAAAGCTAATATCTATGATCGAAGTAGTTATTAAAAAAACAAAAAATTACGCTCGGCTCGTATAGATACATGGTATTCGTATCCACTTGGTTCTTTTTCCGCAAATTTTGCAAATCAACTTAACACATCTATGCAATTCTGATCTACACTTCACCTATAATAATATAGAAAAACAAGTCTATAGTAAATACTTATCTTATATGTATTACCGAGTTTTTATAATATTTCATAGCTCTTTGGTAGTCTTGAGAATTACCGTCAAAATAATTATAGAGCGCGATAATACAGCTGAGAGTACACTCTCTGTTGTGACTATATAATTGTTTTTTATAATATTCAAGAGTTTTTGGAAAATCTTGTATTCCGTCTTCATCGTATTGAAATATTTGACCAATGGAAGAGAATACTTATCGTGCTTTGGGTTCCCATATTTGATTATATTACGCCATCCAGTATCTTGTTCATGATCTTCTTCAATTGAAATACCTTTGAGATACATATGGATTAGCTGAACCTGAGAGTATGGATTGACATTTTTAGCAGTTTTTTTTTAGGTAGAGAAAAGAAAATTCATAATTTCTATCAACTTCAATCGCCCTATAAAATACCATTCCTTTGTATTATCCCAGATTATTGATTGATTATTTAATCCATTTCATTGCTTTGTCATGGTTTTTTTCCAACACCATATCCTTGAAGACACAGTAAACCCGGTTGATTTTGTGCCGGATCGTGGCTTATTCAGCTACCTCTCTTAAATAAATTAATGCTATTTCATAGACTTTATCAACCTATGTGCCTGCGTAAAGCTTATTTTTTTACTCAGGGCACCCTTCATTAAGCTTTTCTTTGGTATACTACTTTATCCATGAAAATAGTTTCAATGCGATTCTTTTCCATTACATTTTCTTGAAGATACATTAGACCTATTTGAGCCTGTACAGCGCCATATTTTTTTTATCGCAGCTTTTCTTAGATATTTTAGAGAAAGCTCGTAGTTTTTGTCAGCTTCAAAATCTTAGTAGTAATTTAAGAGATATACTTGGTCGGTATATAAAAAATTAAATTATGAATTGTAAAAATCACATAAAACACTGACCAAAGGTACTATGAACGAGTTAATACAGAGAAATACTTAAATATAGCATGAGTTATTTGAAATAAATTGTTGATTAATAGTATATCAACGCTTCATTTCAGACGAAGTGTAATTATAGGAATAACCAGAGTAAAACTAAAGATTTTGTAGAGTTATTGGATAGTAAGGCAACCAATCAGAATTATATCGTTGTGATCGATGCTAAAGATGATTGTAGCCTCACATTTGAACGCTATATAATTGCACCTCAATTTCAATTAATAGAGGCGTAATTACCCAGAATTAGAAGTAGAAATATTTTAGAGCCTAGAAATAAAGTTTCAGTTATTAAATTGGAGTATCAAGATCAACGCCATACCTTAACCTAATCACGTGACTATCTCATGTGACCGAATTTGGACTCGCTGTCGCGCGACTTTGCGGCTTATAACAATAAAGTGCGTTTTAATTTTTTTTTGTGAGTGTTTTTTTTCCTTGCATATCTTCCTTAAAGCATCATGTCAGTAGACAATTTCAAGACCAACATTTATGAGTATCTTGAAACTCTACCAACGCTTACTTTTATGCGTTTGTTTGAAAAACCCGCAACTTGCTTAGCCATTTTTAGGTATTCTTAATTTATTCAAATAAAATCTTAGCCATGTTTATATAACGTTTTGAGCCGTGGCATGTGTATAGATTGTTACCCAGTATTGGAAGGCATATTGTTATGAGTTTACTTTATGTTGAGAAACCAATGTCCAATCAGGACATTAATTCATGGGTCAATAAAGAGGGTCAGAAGTAAGAACAAAGAGATGAACGTGCTTAGATTGTTTGATTTATTTATTGTCGCTGTCGTTGTTATTGGATGAATTGCTTTTTCTCTAAACTAGAAAATTGGGTGAAGCATTACAAAAACTATCAAGACTTCGTATTTTAGAACAGAAAAAAGAAGTTTTAATATTAAATGATGTATTTCGACGTGAATTTCAAAATGGACTTACAGGAGGGTAAAAATCAAAAGAAAAGGATTTAGAATCAAGTGAAAGAAAGAAGGAATGAAAGAAGGGTGGAGATCATGGCCTTTCTTTTAAAAACTTATACATCTAAATTTAGAGGACAACAGCAGTCATTTGGTTTACCTTTAACAACACCCGATAAACATCCTGTTGACATGGCATTTTTGGACCATTATGCTACTACACAGTGGGAAGCTATTCTCCACTATATGGTTGGTACTTCACTAACTAAGAAACCAAGTCGCGGTGTTTTGAACCTTTTACAGCGTAGTAAACTTATGCAAAGCAGGTAACTATTTTTTCTATGATATGATAGATAGAGACAATAAAAAAGAGCGCAAAATGAAGAGAAAGGACTACGTCATGTATTCAATTTAATTCTTTAGCAATGAAAACCCGGGACAATTGCAGATCACAAATAAAGGTTTTCAGTTTCTTTTACAGGATGTAAATACTCAAGTTTGGGCATTTTTGCTGCAATACTTGGATATGGCAGAGGTTAGGAATCGCTTTTTGAAACATATAATAGGATAGGATAGGATAGGGAAAAGGATTTGTTAATATATTAGAGGCAATAGGTTTTACAAATGGATCTTGTTGAAGTATTGAACTTTCTCTTTCAATTGGGATCATTGGAATTAGGAGAGGTATGTTTTTTTCTCAATACATGTGGCTTTTATGATTTTTATTGGATAAACGGTGCTTGTTATATATATTGATTGATATGACTTAGAATTATTCTATTGAAACATTGACACAAACACAATTGCAAATGCTGGAAGATTTACGTGACTACGGAATTGTCTACCAAAGAAAAGTAGGATGAATGTGTAACATAACCTTATTATAAATTTAAGCATTAAAATAAAAATAAATAAACACTGTTATATTATAGAAAGCATCAAAAAGATACTATCCTACGAGATTGGCTACAACGTTAACTTCAGGAAATGCAGCACTTGCTGCGACAGTTGTCAAGAACGGAATCACTGAACAAAACTCTTCTGAGCTTGTTGCGACCACAGACGAGCAAGTTGAACAAGGTTTTGTGGTTCTCGAAACCAATTATCGACTATATGCGTACACAGGTAGAACCCGTATTTTCCGAATTGT
Source organism: Backusella macrospora (assembly GCA_024139275.1). Taxonomy (NCBI): domain Eukaryota; kingdom Fungi; phylum Mucoromycota; class Mucoromycetes; order Mucorales; family Backusellaceae; genus Backusella; species Backusella macrospora. The sequence goes on from VCJA01002063.1 coordinate 40,135, forward strand.
ACTCTTAATATATCTTGTGTTTTGTGTACTTACTTGAACTATAAAATTAAATTATTTAATGGAATAGATTCACCTCTTCAAATTGCAGTATTAAACTTGTTTGTCCACTTACAGTCGCGATTTAGAAACATGGTAACTGGGGTGATTACAAGAGATAGTATCAGAAATGCTTTAGTGAAGGGAATTACAGCTGAGCAGGTAAGACAATAGAACCGTTTGATTTTATGATCTTATCTTATTAATTTCTCGAGTGTTACAGATAATTTATTACATGCAATCGCACGCCCATGTTCAAATGCGAAAAAAAGTAGTGTAGATTACATTATATATATTATACTAATAGTAACTTACAACAAAATGATATTAGATACCGGTATTACCTTTAACTGTTATAGATCAAATCCGTTTATGGGAGATGGAAAGAAATCGTCTAAAGCCTACATCATGTGAGTATATATATAAAATAAACAGATGGTTTTCTATTTCTATTTGTTTATTTAATACCTTCCTTTTATAATTACAGCTTGTCTTTATCATGAGTTCAACATGCAAGCTGATTTCGATGCAGCCGAAAAGTATGCCAAGGACTTGAACGTATTACTCTGGTCTAACCCTAAAAAGCGCACCATGGTTATCTCCGAAGAGTAGGTTTATAGTGTTACATGGAACAGAGTGAAAATTATTCTGACAGTTACTTTTTTTAGGGGACATGAGAATGTAAAGGGATTTGTTAAGAGAAGACTAGCTAAAACATAAATATATTGCCTAGATACACAAAACATATACAAAAACATATACATATATACACACACGCATATATATATATATATACAATTAACACACAGCATGCAAAAAAAAAAAAAAAAA
>VCJA01002074.1:0-10519 GCA_024139275.1 Backusella macrospora
GCTAGTTCCCAGCCTTATAGAGCAACGACTAATGATGGCTAGAAGAGCTCTATAAGCATATTCATTAACAATAAAAATATTTTGTTTCGTGTTGATCAGAGCTATTATGATCGACTAGTTCATCAAATTTACTGCAAGATTTCCTCCACTTTTTTTACATAACAATAAGAATAATAGTTTTTCTTTTTGGAACACTATCAGTTCTTATTTTGAAAGTCCGTTTTTCTTGTACGGTACAGTAGACGTCATCATTTTAGAAGAAAAAAAAAAAGTGATCTGTCTTTTCGGTTATCTATTTTGCACTTTCTTTCAAATTTGAACAAATGGAAGGCTCAACATTAGGAGAGAATGAACCACTTGTAAGAGAATCTTACCCTTCAAGTCAGATCATTTACTATAATGGTTCAACTGTAAACTCAACGCTCGAGAAAATGTTTGGACCATTCCCTCCTCCACAGATTTCAAAAACCGAGCCTTCTCTGGCCAGCAGAAACATTTCAGATCTTGCTTCAACCAAGAAAAAAATAGAAGAACTACGAAATCTTATACAATTAAAGGAATCAAAACGTTTAAAGAATCTGGCCCAGGCTGAAGCTATTGACAGACCAGCTTCGGCGCCACCTTTGCCGGCTGAATTAATGACATTATCACCAGTTTCGGGAGATGGTCGATCAAACTCGGAACCACTTGTTGAAGATGTTACGGTAGAAGAACCAGCTGAGATTTATGACGGTGAAGACATGATCATATCAGATGAAGACGATGAACCTGTTATTATTACTGTTCAAGGTAAGCCACAAACAACAATTGAAGTGGATGTTACAAGTGCTTCACCCATTTCTGTCGAAGAACGACAAGAACAGCAAGAACAGCAAGAACAGCTCGGTGAAAATATTGAAAATGCTTATATTATTGATGATGACGACGACGAGTACGATGAAATGAACGATGTCAAATCAGAACGATGCCCCTCTGAAAGCAGCTATACAACAGCGGATGAAATACCCCTTGAAGACGAAAATCTTTTTGAATTGACAGAAAAAGTCAAGATTGTCGAAGATGAATTGAATGAAAAGCAAGCAGCAATTAACCAAATGGAAGAAACAAATAAACAACTTGAGGTGAAACTACTCAAACTCCAAGTTCAATTGTCAATTAAGCGCAATCGAAAAGAAAATACAAAGAGGCCAGCACCAGCAGAAAGCCAACCACCACCACCACCACCACTGCTACCGATGGCTATGCCTGGTTATCTTTACGTGCCTCCTCACAGAGTTAATGGTCAAATTCATGTAGATGATAGTAGTAATAACAATAATAATAGACACGGAAAAAGGAAGCGCCTAAACAAAAAATTTAACCACCACCATATTCCAGAACCACACCTTGTCAATTATGAATACACCCCTTATTATTTCTCTCATCAACTGCCTATAGCACCACCGCCACCACCACCCTCAATGCCTCCCCCACTCATTCCTCCTCCACCACCCCCTCCTCCTCTCCCTACATCATCAACTATATCTTCACCTTTGGGACAAGAGCCAACACAATTCCTGCCTTCACCGACAAGATCCTACTCCCGCCCTGTAAGTAAGAGATCGAATCGTCAAAGAAAACGATATCCACAAATCGCCACCGCCCTGGAAGATACTGATATAAATAATAACATTGAACCATTAGAGGGGGGACAAATGATATCTGCTTTTCTAAAAGAGATTCAGCAGTTTATCACTTTGCGTGTAAATGATGATATAAATGAACCATTTATTATTATTGAACGACCATTACCACGCCCTTGTAGACTTGTCACTATTGATGGATACACAATGCCAATGGATATGATTGTATTAGATCAAGTAAGTTTTAATATCAAATTATTTTCTTGGATATATATACTATGTACATATATAATACACAACTTTAAAACAATCATGGGTTGGGATTTTAGGAGACTGAATTTGATACCAGATCTATTAAAGATAACAATGATGAGCACTCATCTAATAATTTACCTATTGTGAGTGATTTATAGTTTATAAAAAGAGAGAAAGAGATATTTCTTACTAAAATAATAACATACAACAACAATTCAGGGTAAACCTGTTGAAGTTAGTTTATCCAATGTATGGTATGAAAGTCCGTTTTTTGTCATGTTACGTCGAAAAGGTGCCAATCAAAGTTTTAGTCCGGTTATTGGAAAGTATGTGGATGCAATCATATCGACCATTTCAGTGGGCCCCAATGACATTGATACTTTTCAACAAAAAGCTCAATTCGGTATCTTTCCAAATAAATTGAATGAAGGCTTCGATATTGTAACTCGCGCAGTTTTAGAACACCCAGAGAATGAATTTTTAGTCACGCTCAAGGTGGAATTATCGTTATATGTACATGGGCTATCACCGGCCTTTCAAGAAGATTATGACGAAGCGGTTAACCTCATTCCTCAATCGGTTGATATTCGTTGGCAGCGTATTCGAGCCGAAAAGAATGCATCTGCTCAAGTTGCTTTAATATTGGAATTTATACATAGCTTGTCTAGTTCACATCCAACTTTTGATACACCAGGTAAGAAAGTGAGAGAGAGAAAATTAGAATTACAGTTTTTTTTGTTACTATTATTATTATTATTATTATTGTGTGATTATACACAGAAATGTGTACATGTACATGTATATATAGTATTTATTTTATATGTAGTCTATATTCACCTTTCTTTCTTATTTATATTATTACATTTATTATTATTACTCTTTATATAAACGTGTATATATATATCTATTTTTTAGGATCTCTGGTGACATCAAGTACAACAGCCGAAGTTTTAATTCGATTGTTAAGATTGGATGGGTTGGATAAGGTACTTAGTATTTTAACCAATGATAATATCAAGATCAATAGAGAGAATGTAGAGGTGTTTTCAATAGATGGCGATGGACCTGGAATTCATTTAACTGAGCAGGATAGATACAACCTTTGGATGTTGATTCTTTACTATTACGCCACTGGTAAAAAATTACCTGATTCGGTATGCAGTAGCTGGATGAATTCATTTGTCAAGGATGGTACACCCAATAGAACTCGTATCCTATTTATGATTGACTGGGCACCTGCTTTAGCAGATGCACCCTTGGACCGACCTAGCCAAATAGGCGTCATTAGTATCTTGCTATCGATGCTTCAACACTTTTCAAATAAGGCATGTGCGGATACTCGACGAAGACCGTTATTGATCGGCGTCTGGCGTACATTATGTAACATTCTCACATTCACACCATGTTATAAACGTGCATCTACCTTGATTTTAATCCGTAAAGGACTTGGAATGAAGGGACTTCGACCGGAAATACAAGAGATCGCTACCGACCTTGAAATCAAATTGGCCAATTCTGCCAAACCCATAATAAACCAAGTTCCTTCCCAAGGACGAGAAATGCTACCATTTACATTACTTTCAGGGATTTATTACCGACTAGCCAAAACAGTATATGACGAGACAAAGGATTTGAGTCTGGTAGCCCGTATCTTGTATTTACCGATCCATCGTATATGCAAAGATGATCAAGTAGATTTAGAAAAGTCAGCCGATGACCAGACTAGGGATCAAAAGATAGTACAGGTGGACCGTATTCGACAGGGTTATTTAACAGTATTAGGATTGGATTCACTCTTGCCCATAAACACCAACCAACAAAGAAAGATATCATTAGCAACCTATTCATGGATGAATTTATTATTACTAACACAAATTAGTAAGTGTCTCTATCCAGAGACAAGTCCGGTTAGGGAAGGTTTAAAAAGTCAAATTGAAATGATATTTAGTAAGGGTATGGAAAATATTATTTCAGAGGATGGTAAAATGATATTTTTTAAATACAAAATGCAATTAACATCATCGTAAGCATAATAACAGTCATTATTTACTGTTTGCACATAAAAAAGAAAAGAAAAACTAAGCATAGTACATGAAATAAATAATGCATTGAATACATATAAAATATAGATGGCGTTTTCTTTATTGTTGTTATCGTGATAGGTAGCGGTTTTAGCAACAATAAAAGTAGGTATATAAAATACAAATAGATGGGATTCTTATAACCTCGTTGTTTATTGAAGTGAAAGAGAGAGAGAGAGAGAGAGAGAGAGAGAGAGCTCATTGTTAAGAAAATAATTATAAAGGGAATTTGAATAATAAGGAGTTACATCATTCATTAAAACGGTTTGAAAAAAAATTGAGGTCGAGTGAGTTATGAACCAATATGCTTGAAGGTACTATTTTCATCACAACTTCATTATTGCTGATCTCATGAAGTGTGTTGTGTCGTCAATATATATGTAATTTGAAGTTCATGAAGGCGACATGCTCTTCATCAAGCAAAACAGTGCAAAATGTTTAAACCATAAACAAAATATTTCCTAAATGTTACATATCCCACAGATATTCGAAAAAAATTGTGACGATGATGGTCTAAAAAATAAAACAACAAGATGTTAGCTCTTAACCTCATATAATTTATACAATTGCATTACCCTGAAAATTGTATACAACATCAATCAAAGTTCCAAATATCTGAAAAAGCATGATTCCTCTAAGTGTGCATCTCTCTTATACACTGATATCAAGGTATATTATGCGGATAAGGATATATTCAACTCATTGGTAGCTGTTCTTTTCACCTAGTGATGATGTGGCCGGCTACGAGACGGTGGTTACCATTCATCAAAAGCTAAACTCAGTGCCTCAGATGATATAGCCCATGACCAATACGAGTAATGCATCACGTAAACCATTTACTAGTTGGTTGTCTACTAAAAGACAGTATTCAACAACTATAACCCAATCAGTATGGAGCAGTCAGCTGTCAAAGGATAATACACACAAAAATCGAGGTTTTCTTTAAAAAAAAATCTGCCCTCAGCCCCTTTTTCTAGTGGACTGACAAAAATCGGTAAGTTAACAAACTATTTTCTTTCTCTTTATACATACAACCACACACAATTCAGCGAATTTTTTTTTATAGCTTAGTAAAAGTATGAAAAAACATAAAGCTCAAATACTTCAGTATATTTCCAGAAAGAAACTGAATGATGATCTGATGCTGCATCTTCTAAAGCATGAGCGAAAAAAAGAGAATGCTAAAAAAAACTTTCAGGGAATAACGAGACTTTCCCTCATCTCAGCCATGAGGCACTCATGAGAGACTATTTCCGCCCAAATCCTGTTGTAACAAGCGAGGTCGATTTTCGCCGTAAGTTTAGGATGAGTCGCCGTCTTTTTGACAAAATTACAGAAGTTATAAAGAGCCATAGTGTGGCTTTTCAGCAAACAAGGGACGCAGCCCACAAGCTTGGATTTTCAACATACTGTGGAGGAGTGCGACAATAATGGTAGTGAAATACCCAGTCACAATAAGCCTATACAATTAGTGAATAGTCAGGACATCGTATAGTAGCTACAAAATATCTATGAAGTGTGATATGACCATGTGACTTGCAGTAATCATTGTCTTCATTTTACATTTTGTTTTTACTTTTATTTGTTAATAAAAAAAACACATCTCATCCCTTTTCATATTTAATTTCGGATAATAGTTTTGATTCATAATTTTGATTTGTGTTGTCGAGAATAATTACAGTTAGAAAATCTTATTAAGTCACAAGGTAGATAAAATTCCAATACAATAATACCAAAAAACTACTGTTAAAGGTCACAACGATAAGGAAATACTAAGAATTAAGAATGATAAAATAGATTAAATAATAAGGACTGGTGAGCAACAGTTTTATAGCCGTTTACTGTGTAATAGTATTTGGAATGACTGAATTGACAGTTATATGGCATCAACAAAGACCAAGAAGAACAACGAGGAGAGATCAATAGTAATTTTATTTTTAAATCTCGGTTTCCGACAGTTTTAGAGGGGGAAAAAAAAAATGAGAAACCGATTTTCGTCAGTCTGCTAGAGATGCTCCTACATAAACTGTTGACAACTTTTATTAACTTTTGCTTTTCTGATAAATCAATAATAATCATGCGAAGAAAATCACAATAAATCAAACTACACATACAAGTTCTTCTACTGCAGGTATGGTAACACTAACTTATTCTCTTAGCGCGTAAATAATCCTAACTCAAGCAACTTGTAGAAGCTACAACAAGAAAAAGAAAAATAATAAGCGATGACGTTCAAGTAAATGAAGTACGTACTGACAACAAAATAAAATTGCAATTTTAAACATTAACTTTATCCCTTGAATCTTGAATAGAGCGAAGTATTGGAATTATTAAAAAAAGCAAATGTAACGGATGTGGAGGGGTATCTTCCCATCATGTTGAAGAATAGCAATATTAAGATTATTTATCTTCCCAATCACTATTTTATAAAAAAACTTCAACTCTGGCTCTGCCAATATATCTATGAAATTTTTCCAGTTTCAAAAATTCGTAGTTGATTTATGCAACAGCTCTGGTCTGCTTTTGGAAACTCATCCACATCACACTTTGGCCCTGTCTTCCGTTCTTTTGTTGAAACCTGATCAGCACCATTCTGAACTTCTTGAATTATCCACCATTGAGGAATTAAAGGCATTGAGGCATAATATTCTTTCTGTTTTAGCTGGTGATAAATATGAAGATATTAAATTTAAACAAGATAAAAATTCGCAAAATTATCAAGGTAATAATATTAATCAGATCATCTTCGCTGTACTTAATTTTTTTTAAAGGATTTATTAAAATCGAATGGAAATGTATATGATAGTATCAAGTCCCTCTCTTTACTAATTGGGCCTGAAAATGAATTTGAATCAAGAATTATTTTATGTATGGTCTCTTAGTAAGTACCTTTATTTATAAATAGTAATTCGTGAGTACTAATGGTTAACTTCCTGAAGTATAAACAGTCTTCCTGAAACCAAAGTCATTGATCCCTTAGGAGAAATGGAATTGTGTATCAGTTTACTGAATCTTCTTTTGCCATCTTTATTTAATGAAAAAAAATATATCATTTTTACGATGGTAAGATATTTACAATAGGAAAGTAAAGCTAATGTTAACAAGTCTCGTCGTCCTGATACTATAATCTCATTGGTTTTCCAAAAGCATTTCGGGTCTAGTAGAGGCTTCAGTGAAGTCAAAGCCGCTGAAAGCATAAATAATAAGTATAGTTTAGTTAGAGATTTAGTTCACTTATCGACCTTTGCGAAAGAATCCATTAATCCTAATAATATGAAGTGCAATTTGTGGTAATTGATACCACATTATTTAATAGTAAAGACTCTCTCAAATACTAAGCTATGCTATGACTATATGAAGCACGTAATAAGTGTTCGTGTGTAATAATATCCAATGAGTTGAATCAATTTATAACCCTCACCATAGTACTAGAGACTGCAGATGTAAAATCGCTGTCACAACCCATATTTAAATAACCCTCACTTTTGTTATAATTAATTCCTAGGTTGACTTTTTAATAAAACATTTAACTTGATTATCAGCAGACTTACAGTCATGGCACTTACAACTAATAACAACTTACTACACGATTTATCTTTTCAAGGTATTGATAACATATCTATGTAGTTGAAAGAGGTTATATTAGTGCTAATGATTTGGAAATTTAGGAGCACACATCTTTTTTTATGCAAATATTCTATTAGGTGATGGATTATACATTATGGTCGAAATTGGTGATATACTTGCTCCTTCCTGCTTGGGAGATTTGTTAATATTTTTATCTGAGATTGATAAATTGAAATTGGCTTATTCTATTTATAAACCCTCATACATTGAATCTGAAAGAAAAATAGACACGTCATGGAAAAGAGCTACACTTGATTCTCCTACTTATAACGATTATATTTCAAAAAATGGCTAGTATAAACAACGTTCAACCACTCTTTCATTTGATTAATCACTCGTATTTATTTTACTATCATTACTTGCATATTATATAACACCTTCTCTATTTAATTTTCTCTTTTCTAGAAAAATTATTGTTTGTTATATATTATTTTACAATATCTTTATCTATATTATAACCCACGTTTAATTAATAGTCGATTCTTTTTTTATACCACTTTTAAAACTACCTTTATCGCCAAAATAAACTTTATCTTGCATCATATTGCTACACTATCTGTTTGAATATTATAACTATTTCAGTGCACATCGCTTATAAGTTCAACATAATCGTACCAAATACAATATTTTAGCCGGTGTTGCATATTAGTGCTCTCTGTTATTTCAAAAGATATAGTAACAGAGAGTAACAGTCAAGGTCGTTGACGTAATAAACTCAAAATTTACAGCGTAGAAAGCTTTGTAACCCGTGGGTTCCAGCTTCTGCAGAACCTCCCTCTGTTGGATAAAAAAGGACCTTCTGTAAATCCACTACTGCTAAATCCTCCATAGCGGCCTCTGGGGTTGCTGGCAAATCCGTTAACTCGGTTAGCATCGCATGCGATTTTTTGTTTAGAGGTCTTGTCGTAATATTGCTGAATTAATTCATTACTAAATACATATTTTTTCTCGTCGCTTTCTGACATCTTCAAGTGTTTAAGACTGTATGGCAATCTAAAAGCATTTGTTGGGATTTCTTTTTCTTCAGACTCTTGTTATGTGGCTGTTCCAAAACCAAAGACGGCAAGCCTTCGTGCTTTTTCCATAGTGTTGTGGTAAAGTTCTTCTTCTTGTTGTTGTATCCCTCTTTCAAAAATGTATTAGGGGCTCTCAAAAATCTCTGTGGTTGCTCTTGCTAAAGCTCTCGTATTTTCTGTAAGCTTATAAATGGTTGATACGAGTTGTAAAGAATCGATTTTCCACTGTTTGAGTTGATTGATGGAATTTAGATTGATACTCTCAGGTATGTTCCAATCCTCGTTGTTGTACTTTCAAATAGCTGGTTTGAAATTTTTAAGGGCTTTTTGAAGTTCAATGGAGCTGTAGGAACCCAACTCTTTGCGAAATCTCGGCTGGAATATCAAAGTCTTTGTTTTATTGGATCATTATATTCAGATTTTCTTTCTTTCTTTTTTTTTTTACTAGCAATTTTCTTAACTTGTGAAAATTTTGTTGGCATGTCCGTTGGCACCAAGGGACCAGAGTTAAGCTTAAAGATATTTTTATTGATAAAGTACTAGCTATTTTCACTCATTACGGTATTTCCACTTGAAATTCAGACATTTTAATGTTTTTATCTGGACGAATCAAAATTAAGCTTCGGATTGTTTGCTTACTTTTTTTGGCTCGAAAGAAAAATGAAGTTAGATAAAAGTAGATAGTTGTGAGGAGTATCTGCAGACATTCCACTTGTAATGATCTAGATTTTTATGATTAGAACTATGCTTGGTATTTTAGTGCGTTATTGCCAGCTATATATATATATATTTGGCTTTGCTTGAGAGACTCATATTCTCAAATCAAAGTCTTTTCGCATAGTCAGAGTAAGGTTGTATTGTTAAAATGGTTATATATATTCATGTATTCGCTTTTGTAATGTATCATATAATATGATCGCCGTAGCTTAAGATCTTTATAGATAAGACGTCCGAATATAACCTTTCTATCTGTCTAAAAACTAACATCTTTTTGTCTGGATTTACAATTTAATTCGTCCAAAAAAAAACTAACATTGTCTGAATTTCAAGTAGAATTACTGTAAGCCAGGACAAAAAGGGGTTTTATATAAGAAATAAATAAATAATCCCGATATTTGGAGTATATTCCTACATATTCTTTTCTTTGCCAACAAGAAAGTATTTCATTGTGTTTTTTTTTGTTTTATTTTTTTCACTTCGTTTTTTCTAAATCAGTGAAACCGTAAAAGGCAATAAATTTTCATGCATTCAATTCCCTTGTCACAATTTTTTTTTTTTTTATCTTTCTTTCATTATTTTATTTTTCCCGAATAAATGTCACAACATCGTCAAAGTAGTTTTAATAGAAGAGAAGACAACGATGTCACCACTCCAATGTTACCAAAAAAGATTCCTGGTGCAAACAATAAATCGAATCCAAAATTAAATGCCTCTCGGTCTTTCCCTCAACGCAATTCTAATTATGATACTTTTGAGCCTCCTACCAAAGCAAGAGGAAAACCTAAACAACCAATGCGTACAACAAAAATATCTCAAAAGTTGAAATTATTCCCTGAAGACAATGACAATTGGTTGGACGACGAACTGGAGCAGGCCGACGTCTACAACCAGATTGCTAAAATACCTCACGGTATTGCAAGAGAAGAAGCCGAAATGTTAAATAGGATGGATAGAAGTGAATTGTCTCGAATGACAGCCTATTGTACAGCATCGTAAGTCTTAATTTAAAGAATATAAAAAAAAACCTTCGGCTGATTGATTGATTGCCAACTTCTCAAATTACTTGATTCATTTAGGGCTTATCGCATGGACGAGTTGATGAAATACCTTCAATCAAAAAGAAAATCAAACGGTACTTCTCCTAAACGGTTTGATGAGTGGTAATTACTGACTGCATTTTCAAAAAAAAAAAAAAAAA
>VCJA01002085.1:2912-16585 GCA_024139275.1 Backusella macrospora
GCATATACAATCACCTTAAGTGTCACCTATTGTAATAAGAATAGAGATGTTGTATTTCTAATTCTCTATCTTTGATGTTCTTTTTCATTTCAGGTACGATAATCGCCAATACAAATATATGCACATTAAAATATTTGGTAGATTGAGCAATTAATAGACGTAGCATCATTTATACTCTCATTTAAACATTAACCCAATAATAAACTCAACGATGATCACAACACTCAAAGTACACTACCAAATTGCTATACTCAATCTAAAACAAAATAAAATGCACCAAAGTTGTTACCATTCAATTCCAAACACATTCACACACAAAATATAAATGTATTAATTTTTTTTAAACATGTTTTTTTTTTTTACTAAAAATTAATCGCTTTAAGAAAAAGAAAAGTGAATGAGAGTCGCAAGACCACAACACAATAACTTGTTCTATAACAAAGAACCCATTTATTTCTTGCCAGCAGAGGCCTTGGACTTCTTGGTACCACGGTACTTCTTGGCACGGTTCTTCTTTTCCTTGCGCTGCTTGCGACCACCCTTGGGGGCTTCGGCAAGACCAATGCGAACGAGACGATGCTTAGGCTCGAACTTCTTCAAGGACTCAACGGAATCGTAGATCAAAGCGAAACCAGTGGTCTTTCCACCACCAAAGTGAGTCTTGAAACCGAAGACGGAAACAACTTCCTTGTCAGCCTTGTACATCTTACCGAGCTTGGAACGGAGCTCGTCCTTGGAGACGTTAGCGAGGCCGGGGTGAATGACATCCACAACCATCTGCTTGCGCTGGAGCAAGCGGTTAGTAAGGAACTTGCGGGTGCGAATGGTGACAGTCGATGCGTCGGCCTAGAATTGTACATAAAAAAACACATGATATTTTAGTCACATTTTTATAATAATGATAACAAGTGAGAAGAGCAAAAATATCCATCCTCCTATTCATCCATCCAAATAACATCTATCTTTATTACAACTTCAGGTCTCTACTTAATACATATAGATAACATCTTCCTAAAGCAAGAGACCAAAAGGTATAAAGATATGACTATAAAGAAAAACTATGAAGAAAAAAGGAATACACTCCTTTCTTTGAATGATTTATACAGCCATCCGCATTGTTTAAAGGATGGATGATATTTCTCTCTTCTCTCTTTTGCATTCTAACTATGACATACCATGATGATCAAGTCAAAAAGAGGGGGAACTTACTGATGGATGGATAGTGTGCTCATAAGCTACCATGAAAGTACTAATATAATCCCCGACCGGATGAAAATTCCCGGACAGTCATGTGATACGAATTTTATTTATCTATTAGGGTATTCTATTTTCGTTGTTCCTCATTCCATAATATAAAGACCATGACTACCAAGCCTAGTACCATAGCCAACAATTATCTTATTGCTTTAACACAACCATTTTGTTTGGTTCTAAACATTTAATAAATGATATAAATAGTTGTTATGTATAGAAATCTTCCTGCAATAACTGAGATAAACATATCATTCCATCTCATCGCAACTCCAAACAAACTACTATTATCATCAGTGCTGTTGTCGATTTTTCGAAATGATTTACTATCTCTTATAAGGAAATTCCAATAAAGGAGCCAATATATGCACCAGAAACGATTTTTAATTGTTCTCTCAATTCACCAGCTTTTGTAAAACCTGCTTTCAATAAAATGACGAAGTCGCTGACTTCATTAGGAATCTCGTGAAGAAATACTGCAATTACAATTATTGTGCTTATCGTTGGTGAGATATAGAAAGACGCTGCCAAGTCCATACTATATGTTAGATTATGAATATAGTCTGCTAATATATTCGAATTAGCACTAGGATCTATCTGTACAAAATGAATAACTTTTTGTCTTTCTTTATAACTTTCTCTTCTTCTTTTTTGGCATATCTTTCAATTCTTCTTGGTCGTAAATTATAACGCTTTTTGGTTTCTACTTCTAGTGTGATATTTTCCTCAGTTTTTTGTACCTCTTGAAAATAAATTTGATTATGATTGAACTCTTCAAGGTGAGTTCTCATATATTTGTCCGCTGTGTAAAGATAACGAGAAATGCACTGATACCCACTAATATATTCCTATAATCGGTCCTTATGTAGTCATATTTGCCCTGACTATCAAAAATATACAGTAGCATATGTAAAAAGAGATCTTCTAGTGATCTTCCCGTGTTTTTTACTTAAGTAGCTTCATAAATAAATATCTCCCTCAAATTTATGTATTTATTAGGTTGTATAAACAACCCCAATATTATTAACAGTAACTTATTACCAGCATAGTTTACAAGTGCTGATAAAGAATCTAGCTTTATAAATATACTTCTTGGAACAAAGGAAAGTAATAAACTTGGTAATGTTGAGATATAAAAAACCGCGATTAGAGTATTAAGCATTACATTCCAGGGAGAGAAATCCAAAAATAAAGTCATATCCGAAAAGTTTCTCCCTCACTTTTTTCACTTTTCTCGTAAAATAATAATTATATACTAACATATTTAGTATTACTCAATAGGAAAAGTTACCACGTTTTATAAAATGTAGTCTTTATTTTTATTAATAATTCATAGCTTTTAAAAATGAAAATACAAAAAATTAGAAAATAAAAATAAAAAACTATGGTTTCAAACTCAGGAAGAGGTGTACTTTTTTTATAACTGCCTAAAAGTTCGATTTCTGCTCTCAGTCAAGCTTCAAACGTTTTTGGTATTATAAATACATGACTTCCAAACATATATAAGCTGATACATCTTCATGTCTACTAGTAATTCCTTCAAATTTTTCTAAAGCGTTTGACATGTCTCTTGCAGACCAGGGTTATAGGCAGCCAGCTGCTTCACCAACCCCCAGGTTTTCTCAATAGGCTGAAAATCTGGCTGATATGGTGGAGTAAACACCACTTTATGTCCATATTTCTTGGTGATTTTAATGGTGGTGTATCCATTATCTATGGTGATTTTTTCCACAGCTTCGAGCAATTCTACTTTTGAAGCGTTACTTCTTGCATATGGTATATACCCCAAGTTGACACTGTGAGGAGTAAGCCAGGCATATATTTCCCTCTTATTATTCGATTTTGTTAGTTTAGAATCAAATCTATGCTTATGGTAAAATACACCGTCTATATGGATGATGCAACTGCCATAAGAAACCAAGGAAACACACATGCTCTTCGTTGCTTAAGTTTTTTAATCCATTATAGGTAAACAGATTTCTATAAGATTCATTGCGAGGATCATCATGAAGGATGTTCACAGCAGTTCCTTTTTCGCACTTAAATGCTAAGCTATGAAGATTTCGTAAAAGAGTCAGAAAAGAAATTTGAAAATGATGAGAGCCATTCAAAGTCTTTTTTATTCTTTTTATTGTATTGATACTGCCGATTTTATTGGTGTAATTAGCAATTCCTTCTACAGAAAAACTATATTTTGGATCAAGTTGTCGTTTTTTACTACTAGTGGTTTTTTTTAGAAGTATCCTAACTGTCATTGTACATTTTGATGACTTATTTTGCAGCATATGCTGGAATACCAGTGACCTCAATTAACTTTTGGTTTTCAGTAAGTCCTCCACTTTTTTTTTTCCTTAGTGTGTTTTTAAGATTATCGTAAAATTTAATCAAAATGGCGTATTTCTCATCGTTGAAATTTCTTGTATTCTGTAATAATTGCTCAAAATGCATTTTAAACTAATTTGTTATTAATAAAATAAATGGAGAACAGAAATATCAATACACCTTAGTTTAATTGTCTTTCTATTCATTTCTATTGAAAAGTTAACACCTCTCTAAAACAAAGTCGATTTTAGTGGCGAAACTTGTTGAATATGACTCTATGTCACATTTTTTTTTGAAAAATACACTTTACAGACAACTTCAAAGAGCTTCAGTACTTCAGCAAAAATAGCAAAAAAAAATAGTCGGTCAACTTGGTTATTATTCTCATTTCTGGAGGTGGAGAACCTTTGTTAAAGTAGTAGCGGAGTTCATGTTTTTTTTTACGGATATAAACAAAATGCACCATATCATTCTAATACAGGAACGGAGAAAAAAACCTGCTTTAGAAAAAGCTGATGTCAAAATTCAACTTTAAAGTTTCCAAATCAAATAATTAAGTGTTATCATTAAAACATGGTTGATTTTTTTAATTCTATAAACCAGTATCGATTATATATATATTAATATGCTACGTTCTACATGTGTATTCTTTATTTGATGTATGTATTACATTATACACATATGTCTCTCTTTTTACTATAACAAAATAGCTCTGATCTTCTAGGACATTTATTGTTTAAAAATCTCTAAGTTACCATCAAAATCAAAAAATGTTATACAAGAATCACGCCATCACATTTACTTTGTAAACACAATCTTGTTCCACCTCAGTCAAGAAACAAGATAACTTTTATATATTCCATTACCACTTCTGTTTTAATTTAATAAAAAAAAAGGGAAAAAAAGGAAAAACTAATTCCAAGGAAATGGGGTTATTTTTTTTCAATTAATAATACAGTAGATTAATTTTGTGTTTTCTTTAAAACTTCTTCGAAAACTTTAATAAGAGTATCAGGTTCTTGAGCTCCAGATATAGCGTATCTTTTTGAAAAAAGGGAGTGTAAATATCAAAATGTATTTTCTTTTCAAAAAAAAAAAAAACTAAGATTCACTACACTTACTTATCTTGAAGGATATAAAATGGAACCCCACTAATACCCTTGAAACTATTTTGTGTCAATAAATCCTTAACCTCAGAGACACCCTTTGTACTATTGAAAAAGTCGATAACCTCAGATTTAACCAAACCTGCCTTTTCAGCAGCAATAGCCAATTCCTCACGGTTGCCGACATCCTTTTCCTGTTCAAAATATAACTTCATGACTTGTTCTAGTACTTCGTTTTGTTTATCGAGTGTATTCGCCCACCAAATAAGACGATGTGAATCAAATGTATTTGAAATGACACCCCCATAACTCATACTAATCCCCTCTTCTTTGGCTACTTGAGCCATATGAGGCACCATGGTTTCAACACGCTCTTTACCAAACTTCTTTTTATAATGTTCAAGTTTATTGACTGTATCGGTTCTAGTAGGATCTAATTGATAGGGTAACCATTGTACCTTGAATGATACGTCTGGGTTATCGCTTTTGAATGCAGTAATTGCTTTTTCGAGACGGCGTTTACCGACAAAACACCTATAAATAAAAAGGTGTTAAAAAATAAAGAAAGTCCTATATATTCAAAAAGAATATGTAGTAATTTAAATACCATGGACAAACAGTGTCTATAACAGCTTTGATATTAATAATTGCACTCATTTTTTTTAAAAAAGAAAAATAAATAAAAGAAAGAAGAAAGAATGCGATTTGTAAGCAAAAAGCTGAAGTCACGCTTTATATACACTTAAACTTTATTCTAGAAAGTTCACTTGACTTTTTAAGACACGCCAGGGAACTATTCTTGTATTTGAACTCATCCAAAAAGTGACGACTGGAAACACTACAAGTTATAACAACTTCGAGGTTAAAAGTAGAATGAAAATAACAAATGCAATAATAAGAGCAACTGCATATGCGAGAGAGAGAGAGAGAGAGAGAGAGAGAGAGAGATATTCTCTCTGCATGTATGTGTTTATTAAATGAACAATTAGTCTTTACACATGAGAAAATGAAAAATTATTGTAGAACAAAATGAGTTTCTCGGAATGAAACTTTATATTTAGTTATCTCATGATATCTCCCTCAATATATATGTATTTGTTTACTTGAATATACCTTTGGTAAATAAAAGTACATCATATTTTCTCACGATAGAACATAGCACATTTATAAAAGACAAAAACAGAAAAAACCATTCACTAAGTATACCGATGTAGGTCATCTATATTTAATGATGGAACCTTTTATAAAATTTATAATTGTTTTTATTCTAAAGTATAATAAAACAAATCTGGAGAAATATCCATAGTAACAATAAGTTAACAGTCTATAATGTTGTTAAAGTATAATCCAAACCATGAAAGGGGGATAACCAACGGCATTCCGAACTAAAAGAAAACAAGGTTTTTTTTACATTTTCACATGAATTTTTCTTTTTATGCTTATAAAAATAAAATAAAATGACCGCGGAAGTATAACAATAGCAACAATAATAAAGTAATAATATTATTACTATTATTATTACTATTATTATTAATAGTAGTAGTAATAGTAGTAGTGGTCATAATATAAGGGAAAAGCTCTTATTCACTAAAAGTTATCATAAGACAAATACTTCTTGACATCAAAAAATGTTGTGCAAAAATGTTAATAGTCGGAGTTATAATAACAATTTATACGATATTTTATTAATTAACATTAAATGAAAAATGAGGAAAGGTTTACACAAATAAAGAGAGGATAGGTAGACATATATATATTTTTACATAAACTTGAAGTCAAATTCGCCGATAGAGCCAGCTAAATCACCAAGACCTTCAGTCTCTGCCAACATTGTTGAAACAATTTCTGTTACTGTGTCACGATCAATAGACTGGCCATTGTTTGCTGCATCAATCAAATCTTTAAGTTTGCTGTCTGAAGACACGACCTTGAGGGAGTCTAATAACTTCAATAACTCTTCTGCGCTGACCTTGTCATCTTTGATGGATATTTATTTTAAAAAAAAATCTAGAAAATAATAATAAACAACTTACTAGCCCCACCTTCAAAAGGAGTATTGTCGATTTCAACAGTAGAGGTCATTATTTTTATTTAATAGATAAGTAATATATAAAAGAGGATAAGATATAGAAACAAAAGAGAGAGTGATAGAAAAATAAAAATGAATTATATATTAAATAGTTTATTGAGATCACATGAAAATTCAGGAGTTATAAAAAAAACAAACATCATTTTGCAATACTCCATTTGAGCTTGGGTGACTCCACACACCGTTTTTCAATAATTACACATGGAACCAATGAAATCACCTGTTTTTTTTAGTGTATTAAAAGCAGCATAAGCACTCAAGATTGAGACGATTTTGTACTTTTTTTGTAAACCAATTAAATTAATTCCTGGATAGACCTTTTTTTTAGACGAACAGACGCGTCTAATTGAGATGAGAATGTTTCTTTTCTATATATTCTTAAATATTTTTTATATGGCTGATGAATCGATGAAGAACTCTTTTCGTTTAAAATAAGTCTTACCTGAGTAATAATGATATGAATTACAATGAATTAATGAACGACTTCTTTTTTCAGTTTTATGTCGGCTGTTGAATAAAGAAAAGGTTCAAACACAGCATAAGAAAAGAGAAAGCGGTGGCTTATCGTTTTTTTTTATATAATTGAAAAGAAAGAAAAAAAAAAAGTTCCTTGCTTTAAACCACAGTTAAATATGTCTGAAGCTGAAGCTAAACTCCCCAGAGTAAAATATCTCGCTTTAATGATAATAATATATATATATATATATAATTCTTATATTCTATCCTTTAGAAACGTTTCTACCGTCAACGCGCTCATGCCAATCCCTTCTCTGATCATAACTTAGAATAGTAAGCTACTATAAACATTGATGAAAAGATGATTTTATATTAATTAAATTGAATTCAACTCAATTCAATTCAATTAAAAAAAAAGCCCTACCAAACCAGAGTTGATGGATTGGACTCGCCATTATCCCGAATTCTACCCAGTAAAGGAAGGCCAAGAGCAAAGAAAAGTTGAGTTTGCAGATATTGGTTGTGGTTATGGTGGTCTATTGATTGCCTTGGCACCTCTCTTCCCCGATAATTTATTGTTGGGTATGGAAATCCGCACCAAAGTAGAAGATTATGTATACGAAAGAATCAAGGCACTTCGCGTCCAACAACCTGGACTTTATCAAAACGTGTCTATTATGCGTATGAATGCAATGAAGTTTTTGCCAAATTTCTTTGAAAAAGCCCAGCTTTCAAAAATATTCTTCTTGTTCCCCGATCCGCATTTTAAGCAGAGAAAACACAAGGCAAGAATTATCAGTCCTACCCTTTTGGCTGAATATGCATACGCTTTACGTGTTGGAGGCATTCTTTATACTATCACAGATGTAAAGGACTTACATCTTTGGATGGTAAAGCATTTGGATGACCATCCTTTGTTTGAAAGAATTTCTGACGAAGAATGTGTAAGTATAAAAATCGGGAATAATATAAATTAAAATATTGATGTCTTGAAAAATAGGAAAAGGACCCTGTTGTACCTCATGTTCGTGATGCTACAGAAGAAGGTAAAAAGGTTGCTAGAAACAAGGGCGATAAATATCTCGCATGTTATCGTCGTATCGAAGATCCTTTCTATAACAATTAAAGAAGAAGAAAGGAAAAAAAACAATATAATCATATCTTGTAAATAATATTAATAAAAGAAAAATGGTTTAATATAGAGACAGAGACCCTGTTATTGTTTTATAACCTAATAGGGGTTTTCACCATGATTGAAACAATACAAGATAAAGCATCTGCAGTGACTTAGCCATGTGTGTCATATGAAAGTTTACTGCAAATTAAGTATTTTTTTTGAGATGCGTCTGAGAAGAATGATTATTTTAAAAAAGTGTCTAGTAGTATTATAGCACCACATGGAAGAGGTGTTCCCTACAGTAAGCGCTGGATTTAAGAGTGACTATATTTAAGGGTAAGTTTCTGAAAGAAAACCATGTTTACAGGACTATACAACTATCTAATTTAAGGGTATTCCCGATTTAAGGATGAATTTCTGAAATAGTTTGACCGCCCTTAACTCGAGCGAGTACTATATTAAACTGAATGATTTTGATTATCAATACAAACTTCATATAATGCCATGTTTATTAGTGGCATCAGCCAAACAATATATGTAAAGTGATTAGGAAGTTATTCATAAATAATAGCATAGCTTACGGATGTAGTAAAATCCACTTTAAATTTGTATCACAAATGTTTATAGCTAGTATAATCGTATGTATTTAACACTGCTGTAATAATAACAAACAAATATCAATCAAAAAAAACAGTATAAGCACATACTTTCCTCATCCAAAACAATAATCTTTAATAAATAATTCAATCTTGAGAAGGGATTTAATTCGATTTCTACTTTGTATATTTTGTATTCTTTTTTGTATTTCAGTGAAGAAACCCTAGGTCTATAAGTCAGATAACTATCTCATTAAAGTTCAACAAAGTAGTGGTGAGTCAACTTTTTACTACACACCCAAGGAGTATTTCTGGGATTTTTTTTTTTTTTCTGGGAAGTCCATGTGTAATTTTTCGAAATACAGCTCTCTTTAAATTACGCTGAAAAGCCTGATTCTATTTATAATTTACAATTATCTGTGGCTAATATTCTATTATCAATTTGTGACACTTATAATTGTATATAGTTTGGATTTCTTTTCTATTATCCTCGTGGATCTTCTCATTGATTCTGAGTCCCTTTTTCCTAGATGTGATAATGTTGATTTGTCCGGTATCTCTTTCATAATTACATCAGTTCGATCCGGACCACCTTCGACTAATTCTACTGACTTGACACTTGTAAATGAAATACATCAATTATCACTGGAGGCACTGTGAAGTGAAAAATAAAAGAATTTGTCCAAAAGAAGTAATAATTCGTCTGTAAATTTCTGAAATTAAAATTATAATTTTAGTTGTCCCTGGCAGACTTGTCTTGTGTATAAATACTCTTTTCCACCCCTCCCCCCAGCTCTTTTGTCTTTTTTTCTTTCATTATTTCCAACATAAAACAATGTTCGTTCCTACAATAAAATATAAAAAAGTAAACGAGCCAAAAGATCTCTCGGAATCAATAAGCAATTTGACCATTTCCAAATCTACAACTTCAGCAACCGAGATCAGTACCCGAGATGATTCTAAGCAGAATGAAATTACTTTAGAAAAAAACTCTCCCATTACAAAACTAGAAGAAAAGACAGAAAATAAAGATAAAGACGACAAAGCGGAAGAGAAAGAAGAGACTAAAAAAGAAGAACCAAAAAAAGAAGAATATTCATTTAGTTTTGAAGAAGAAGAAGAAGAAAACGACGCTACCATCGAAGTGGACCCTGAAGACAAGGATCGTGTGATAATCACTCTTTCAACTGGCAAGAAATATTCAGCGGATCGATACTGTCCTCATGCTGGTGCAGATCTTTCTTATCTTGGAAAAGTGGGAGAGAATGACTATCCACCAGAAATCGGACCAATTGTGATGTGTACCTTGCATTACTGGGAGTTTGCCTTGGAGCGTGAGGGTAAAGGTAGTGGAGGTTTTGCTACCATAAATGCTTGTCCTTTAGAAGTAGCAGAGAAATGTGCTGCATCCAAAGCAAATAAAAAACTAGATTGGTAAACCCTTGATGTGTTCATAAAAAAAAAAATTTGTTCGATTTAACTATTATTGTAATTATAAATGAATGGGGATGAATGGTAAATTTAGACATATCAAACTTTAACGATCAATTATAAAATTGAATAAAAAAAAATGTACATTGACAAGTGAATTGGCTTTACTCACGATTAGTCATCATCTCACCTAACTATTCCCAAGGTTCTTGTAGCATACTTTTTGTACCTTGTTTTGTGACAGAGTTTTTTTGTATTATACATTGACGTTTCCCTGATAACTATACAACCAATCAAATTAGTTATTTTTAACTCTGTAAAAAATATTATCATGGTTTTGTATTTAAACAAGAACAACATCCCCTTTAACTTTTATTTTATCTGATATTTCGATTTTTAACCAGCAAGAAATTGGTAAATTATAACTATGATTTTATATATTTATTTCTGACTTTTAAAGTCAGTTGGTTTATTTTCTCAATAAAATAATAATATAAAATAGCTACAATAAATCAACCTAAAGAAAATCGATATCCAGCATGCAACTATAGACTCTACTTCTAGATTAATTATGGCTATAATATTAACTTATCAAGGTTAAATAATTTCATTTATTTTCGAGAATAGTATGTATTAATCTATACAAATTTACTATAATAAGGGCTTGATGAGATGCATTGTAATAGCAGTTATATTCCGCTTCGCTCCAAAACTGTTTTTAATTGTGTGACTACAAAGGAGACGTCAAAATGTGAATTCAAATGTAATTATTTGAGGCATTTTTTTTATTTAATTATGGCATATTTCTCTTTCATATGATAAACATATAGTAATTCCGCAGATCGTGGTCAGGTAGATGGAATATTATACTTACTGGTTGTGTAGTTGATAAGTAATTATAATGTAAAGAATTCTAAATACTAAATGTGAATAGATTGCAATTTATGAAAAAAAAAACACCCATCATCAGACTTAGTATAACTATTTGGATAATTATAATGTACTTTCTGAAGCCTTATCTCTCAAATAAAAATCATATTCTAAACAAATAGCGGCGATATTTGTAGGTTTACAAAATGAAACCACCTCATAGCTATGATAATTATAATTGGTAAAATAACAAAAGTAAGCACATAAAAGATAGCTAACATAATATATAAATAAATATAAATGTTCCTTTCTAGTTTTTTTTTTTTTACATTGAAAAGCCATTAATGTATGTAGAAAACTCGTATGGAACGAGGAAATCAAAAAAGAAAAAGAAAAAGAGTCGTAATTATAAAGAGCCTTGAGAGTTTTTTCTTCCTGGTAGGATACGCAAAACTTCAGATTCCCCATTAAAATAAAGTATACGAGTCATGAAGATAATGAGGAGGCCATCATGATTAGCAATAAAAGCGGTAGCTTTTACAGTAAATCCAAAATTTTCAAAAAAAATAACTGTATTGGGATCACATACTTCGACATAAACCGGTTGACTTTTTTCATCAATCTTATCAAAGACTTATTTCACAAGTACAGGCCCATTACTTTGACGATGTTAATATAGCAAGATGGCGGCATATTCAATTGTAGCAGAATGTGGATGTTCTGCCACCAGAATTTCTTAACCATATCGCATACAGACCTGGTTTTTATAACGACTAGTTGTTCTGACACTCAGCGAATGATTCTATCAAGCTTGGTTGTGCTAAGAACACGAGACCTATAAAATATGTTTTGTTTATTGTGCCAGACCAACGCTCCTTTTCATCTATCTACTTGAATGGCAAAATCACGACTTTAGAGGGTAACTGAATAGATAATACGTTTAAAAAGTGTATAGAGTGACTCTTCTTGTTTTTGTTTACTAATCCTCATAAATAGCATCCCGTAATCGAATCAGAAAAATACGCGTCAGTCAACGTATTGACTGCTTCTGTAAAAACGCCTGAAATTAAATAAATTGTAAGATTTTGTTGTGCCCAGAGGCTATATCCAAGCTTATATGATATATAATAGAATAATTATATAACAGATAAGTGCACCTGGATAATCACTAGTGGATCTTCTAATTAGTACCGTCACAACCACTTCTAATGCACTTAAAAGAATAGATATGAATAACTACTGCTAAGCACTAGTTATCCGATGGATCAACAAGATAATAGAGAATCTGAAACCTCTCACACATATAAAAAGAGCTTACAATTACAAATAAAGAAAGATCAATTCATTGTTTGAGTCTGATAAGTAGCTGTCTTCTTTATTTTGACTTGATTGAATATAACAGATTTTAGTATTCTAAAAGAAAACAGTAAAAAGGACTTGTTGCGATATCTACCTTTGATAATAGAACGGACTGTCGCAGTTTTTTGGTGAATAATTATACTTAATTTTCTACTAATGAATTTTTCTTCTTTAGTTGCAGCAAGCATTGGAGTTCTATACAGTGATATTAATGTAGATGGTATACACTCCTTTTCAAAAGTCACCGTCGGTTTTTAAATTTCGTCTTTTTTTAAAAAAAATCAAAAAACTGCTTTGTACTTGTTTTCACCTCAACACCTCAGATTAGATTGATTTTAAAAAACAAAAAATGAAATGTCACTAAAAGACACTAATAATATAAAAACCAAAAGAAAGGAACTCTCTGACTTTTATAGAGGGCAAATTGTGGGAATTTATAAATACGATAAGAGTTTTGCTTACATTTCACAAAAATTTGACATCTCTACAACCACCATAAAAGATACCATTGATCTCTACACTAAGCATAGCCTCGAAAAATCAAAAAAACGTACAGGAAGAGTCAAAAATTTTAATGAAAGAACACAAATAGCCATGACTCGCGCATTTTGTTGTGCATCTTTCGCGCCAGTTACTGTACAGTATGGTCAACTCATAGCAGGAGGGGTGCAAATGTCAAAGTCTACATTTGATAGAAGAATGAAAGATCTCGGGCTTGTTTCCTATTCACCTTCTAAGAAATCAACCCTTAATGATAAACAAAAGTCAAACAGAGTGAAATGGTATGAGGAAAAGGTCGATTGGTCCTTAGATCAATGAAGATCTTTAGTTTGTGTTGTATTTGACATCTGCATTTAATACAATCTTCTATCGATCTCAGTATTAATAGTTATATATTAAGACATCTTGCACTACTTTTATATCTAATATATTTAAATATTATACCCCAGTATTTATCATGAGCTCTCTCTTGTGACATTTGGTTAGTTCAAATATATAAAAAAAAAAAAATAACAAATGAAAATATAGATTAATAAAAGCGTATAGTAATTGATTGGATTAATCTCTATTCTCAA